>ML411424.1:63835-110969 GCA_005239525.1 Nicotiana knightiana
AAAAAAAAAAAAAAAAAAAAAAAAAAAAAAAAAAAAAAAAAAAAAAAAAAAAAAAAAAAAAAAAAAAAAAAAAAAAAAAAAAAAAAAAAAAAAAATGAAAGAGAAGATTGAATCCAAAAGTGCACAAACGGGAAAGATGTGGACTATGCATGACGAGATTGAAGTCATCCGTCTAGTATATCCTACTTCGATCCGAGGAACGATGAGACAAAACCTGCACCTGCGACTAACAAGCATCAGGATCCAGGTCAGAGTCAGCGAAAGATCAAGACTCAAGACCAAGTCCTAGATAGGAATCTTGTAATTTAGCAGCTGATAGGTTTTAGTTAGTCCTTCGTTTTGTACTTGGGTGTAATAAGGAGATCAGCAGCAGTAACAGCAGCAACCGCAGTGAATCCACAGTTACTCGACGGTCCCAGCTACCAAAACCTCCAGAACTACACTGACATAATTCCTTTATAGCCAAGGATATGTAGGCAACCTTTGAAGCAAGGTTCGGTCAAACTTTTCAAAAACGCTTCACAATGGAACATATGAATGAGTAAAATTTGTTTATTGTTGCTCACTTTATCTTTGCCCGAAAACTCTTCGTGTTTCCGAGCAAAGAGGGGCAGCTGTGAGCACGTGATTTTTACTAGCCATATCGTCCTATAAAAATCTCAATAAATCAATTGATTTTATGAATTTTTGTTGATTTTCAGTGATTAATTGTGAATTATTTGTATTTTTTGCATATCCATATTTTATCTTTTAAAATTATAAAAATGGCATCACTATTATCAAGGAATTAAGAAGTTATTATTTATAATTAAATAATAGACGGATTGTGACGACCTAAAGTAGTCATCACCTATGTTACTACCCACCCCGTACTTCCGAGGCCTTGAAAACCTTATTAGTAATTGCCTCGGTTTGTGTGCATAGTCCTGCGCGTAGACGGACAGCTTAAATATGAAACTCTGTGAAAAATGCTAAAAGATTTGATATTAAAATGAGTAAATTTGACTTCGGTCAAAATTTTGTGTAAACGGACCCGGACCCGGACCCATGATTTGACTGTCCCGGAGGGGTCCGTAGAAAAATATGGTACTTGGGCATATGCCCGGAATCGAATTCCGAGGTCCGAAGCCCGAGAAATAAATTTTTGAGTAAAATTGTTTTCTAAAAATATTTAAGGAAACTGAAAATGAAATCTTATTATAAACTAATGGTATCGGGTCCGTATTTTGGTTCCGGCGCCCGGTACAAGTCTTATATATGTTATGACCCTTAGGCCTTGGGTGGGTGTTTCCTTCAAAAGTTTCGAGAATATGAGCGGGAGGGCCCAAGGTCGAAATTTGATAAATTTGAAAGAATGCTAGGAAATGGATAATTACGCCATGTAATTGAATCTTTGAATCCTTGTTGATATACTTGAGTTGATTATGCCTAGATAATACCATTTCGGAGTCAAATTCTAAAGGAAAGACGGTGTTAGAGGGTTGATTGTTATACTTTGGACCCGAGATAAGCCTTCGGTCTAACTTTAGCTTGAGGGAATAGGAGTTGAGTCTTGATTTCTACTTGCTAATTGTAGAGTACGATGTATAGGCATGGTGACGAATATCTATACATTGGTTTCTAGCATGACCATGAGTCGTTATATTGTGAATATTCTGATTTTGTGGTAATTCCTATGCTTAGTTGATGGTTTCTATATGTTGTGAAGAATATGTGAAGGGAATTGTATTATGTAAACTCTGTTGGAGCATTGGCTCAAATTGTAACGAATAATGAAGAAATATGAGATATTACAGTCTTTGGAGCGTTGGCTCAAGTGATAGAATAATCATGGAAACGAAAGTGAAAGAAAGAGAAAGAATTATTGAAATATACCCTTGCCGGGATTTACTTGTGCAGTAGATGTTCCCTTGCCGGGATGTAATTGTTTATTTGATGTTACCCTTGCCGGGATGTTGATATTTCTGTTATTGTTCCCTTGTCGGGATTTCTATATATGTTCTGTTTACTCCCTTGCCCTTGTTTGTGATTGTTGTTTGGGTGAGGAAGAGTGTTAAAGCATGAAGGGTGATGACGCGCATTGTTTGACATTGTGAGGAAAGAGTGTAAAGCACGAAGGGTGATGTCGTGTCGTACGATGTACCATTCCGTATCGATATACATTGATTACATTATACATTGCATAGTGAGGACAAGAGTAAAAGCACGAAGGGTGATGCCGTGCTATGATTTACATTGATCACATTATACATTGCATAGTGAGGACGAGAGTAAAAGCACGAAGCGTAATTCCGTGCCATGATTTACATTGATTACATTATACATTGCATAGTGAGGACGAGAGTAAAACCACGAAAGTTGATGTCGTGCAAGTTTGTGATTTCTTGTCCTTATTGATATGCTGACTTTGTTGTTCTTTTCCTTATTGAGATTTCTTATATTAAACTGTGATCTCCCCACATAATGTTCCCCTTCCTTTATTAATTGTTTTCTTCCTATATTTCTTATCCGTTGCATATATGCATATATATTTATTTGAAATGCACAGGTTTATTTGGTAGTCTGGTTCTAGCCTCGTCACTACTTCACCGAGGTTAGGTTAGGTGCTTACTCTCAGTGAAAATAGAGAGCAAGCTGTTTATTTTCTGGTTCTTAATCATTTTCTTCATCCGCATGAACAATTTTACAAGCTATCAGCAAGAAGGCAACTAGAGTTGAAACCACTTATTTGTCAGTTTATCTTTTCTCGAAAAATAAGATTTAGTGCAACATGCTAAATAATTGATAGACTTGATTAGTTCAAGGTGACAGAGATACAAATATTGAAGGTCAAAAGTTTGTACTACGAATTTTTGCTTCTCTGTTAGACTGGTTCTTTTTTCTATTACACCACTTCTAACACATTGCAGCTGTCCATTGATATCTTTCATTCTCTTAGATAGATTATGGTTGTAGGAAGAAAAAACATAGACACTTGTGCAATATTTGTCACTTGGTGTCCTGGTTCTCTCCAGAGAAACTTTTTATAGCTTACTTTCTGGAATGATGGTGTAGTCTGATTTATCATAGCATCATTTTTAAGTTCATTGGAAAGCAATGTGGCGAAATGCTTCCATCTGAATTTGGCTGTCTGGATCAATATCAACTGTCTCCCTGTTCTCATTGCATTTAAGTGGAATTAGAAACCTTCAAGTTTTGATTACCCAAGCAGTTGTTTTATGAAGAAATATTTATACCAATTTGTAATACGTGGAGATTCTACTTTTTCCATTTATGTGTGAGGATTTTTCTATGCCTATGTACTTATCGAATTTATTGATGTAACAAGTGTTTCCCAGCCATCGCAGGCGCGAGCACCAGTGGCCTGGCCAGCCTTTGTAGGTGCGGGGCATTTCCTCACAAGCGCGAGACCGCAGATGCGGTCTCCCCTTCGCAGGCGCGACCCCAGACCCCCCAGCCCAGTTCCGCAGGCGCGAGGTTCTCCTCGCAAGTGCGAGACCGGAGGTGCGGTCCCAGCCATCACGGGTGCGATCACTGTGCAGGCAGTAAGTTTAAATACGGGTCTTAAACCCATTTCTCTCATTTTTCATCTCCTTCGTTAGACGAATTCCACCATTGTTGAGAGCTTTCGACCAGAACTTGTGAGGTAAGTGAATTCCATCCATAAACTTGTTTCATGCATGTATCTTAGCCTAATTAACTACGCAAATTAGTGCCAAAAATTCAAGAAAATGGGTAGTAACCTAGAACTTGTGATCACCTTAAAATTTTTAGTGAAATGGCCATGAAATCAAGTAAAAATAGTATCTTTATGACCCTTAGGCCTTGGGTGGGTGTTTCCTTCAAAAGTTTCGAGAATCTGAGCGGGAGGGCCTGGGGTCGAAATTTGATAAATTTGAAAGAATTCTAGGAAATGGATAATTACGCCATGTAATTGAATCTTTGAATCCTTGTTGATATACTTGAGTTGATTATGGCTAGATAATACCATTTCGGAGTCAAATTCTAAAGGAAAGGCGGTGTTAGAGCGTTGATTGCTATACTTTGGACCCGAGATAAGTGTTCGTCTAACTTTAGCTTGAGGGAATAGGAGTTGAGTCTTGATTTCTACTTGCTAATTGTAGAGTACAATGTATAGGCATGGTGACGAATATCTATACATTGGTGTCTAGCATGACCATGAGTCGTTATATTGTGAATATTCTGATTTTGAGATAATTCCTATGCTTAGTTGATGGTTTCTGTATGTTGTGAAGAATATGTGAAGCGAATTGTATTCTGTAAACTCTGTTGGAGCATTGGCTCAAATTGTAACGAATAATGAAGATATATGAGATATTACAGTCTTTGAAGCGTTGGCTCAAGTGATAGAATAATTATGGAAACGAAAGTGAAAGAAAGAGAAAGAATTATTGAAATATACCCTTACCGGGATTTACTTGTGCAGTAGATGTTCCCTTGACGGGATGTAATTGTTTAATTGATGTTACCCTTGCCGGGATGTTGATATTTCTGTTATTGTTCCCTTGCCGGGATTTCTATATCTGTTCTGCTTACTCCCTTGCCCTTGTTTGTGATTGTTGTTTGGGTGAGGAAGAGTGTTAAAGCATGAATGGGGATGTCGTGCATTGTTTGACATTGTGAGGAAAGAGTGTAAAGCACGAAGGGTGATGTCGTGACGTACGATGTACCATTCTGTACCGATATACATTGATTACATTATACATTGCATAGTGAGGACGAGAGTAAAAGCACAAAGGTTGATGTCGTGCCATGATTTACATTGATCACATTATACATTACATAGTGAGGACGAGAGTAAAAGCACGAAGGGTGTTGCCGTGCCATGATTTACATTGATTACTTTATACATTGTATAGTGAGGAATGTGAGTAAACTCACGAAGCGTGATGTCGTTCCATGATTTACATTGATTACATTATACATTGCATAGTGAGGACGAGAGTAAAACCACGAAGGTTGATGTCGTGCAAGTTTGTGATTTCTTGTCCTTATTGATATGATGCCTTTGTTGTTCTTTTCGTTATTGAGATTTCTTATATTAAATTGTGATCTCCCCACATAATGTTTCCCTTCCTTTATTAATTATTTTCTTCCTATATTTCTTATCCGTTGCATATCTGCATATATATTTATTTAAACTGCACAGGTTTATTTGGTAGTCTGGTTCTAGCCTCGTCACTACTTCACCGAGGTTAGGTTAGGTGCTTAATCAGTACATGGGGTTGGTTGTACTGATGCTACACCTGCACTTCTTTATGTTGTGCAGATTACGCAGCCGGACCTGTAGGACATTATTAGTGGGAGTGTCTTCCAGCTCATTATAGAGGCTTCAAGGTATACCCACTGGTGTTCGTGGGCCTTGGCGTCTCTTACATCCCCTTGTCTTTGATTCTGCCTTTTTTTCCTTTAGTTTCAAAGGAAGACATGTATTTCCTTTCAGACTTGTATTTAGCACTCTTAGACAGTTTGTGAGTTTGTGACTCCAGGTTTTGGGAAAGGTTACGCATTATTGTATTATGTTGTCCTTATTTAGCTTGGAACCATATTTTATTTCCGCTGCTAAACTGTGAACTGTTTAGTTTATCCTATTAAAGTTGTGTTAATATGCTAGTTTATTTATGTACGTTGGCTTGTCTAGCGGGTTCAACGTTAGACGCCATCACGACCCGATAGTGGGATTTCGGGCTGTGAAAAGTTGGTATCAGAGCACTAGGTTACTTAGGTCTAACAACTCACAAACAACTTGGTAGAGTCTGAGGGATCGGTACGGAGACGTCTGTAATTATCCCCCAGAGGCTGGAAAGTTAGGATTACTCCTTATTTCTTTTCTTCTCTGTCGTGTGCTATGATTCTAAGTACTGATTGAGTTTCTATTTTATTATCTTGCAAATGGCGAGGCCGCGTGCTTCCCTTGGTTCTGCCCAGCAGCCTGACACTCCTACTACAGCTCCTACACGGGGTCGAGGTCGAGGACGAGGCCGTGCTAGAGGCCGGGGCCGGGCTCAACCTATAGCAGCAGCCCCAGTGGAGGACCCTCCGGTCGAGTCTGACGAGGAGGTCCCAATTCCGGCAGTCCCAGTTGGACCAGCTCAAGTCCCAGAGGGGTTCATAGCTACCCCAGTCCATCAGGACGCCCTTGTTCGTCTAGTCGAACTCATGGAGAGTGTAGCACATGAGGGTATTCTTCCTACAGCACCAGCCGTCTCTTAGGCTGGGGGAGGTGACTAGAATACTGCCGCCCGCGTACAGAGAAGCTAGCTCCACAGTTACAGACTCTGGCTCCTTAGCCAGCCGGAGTAGCTCAGCCGAGTAGTGTAGCACCGGTAGCAGAGGGAGCACCTATGTCAGCAGATGTTCTGTGGAGACTTGACCGGTTCACCAAGTTATTTACTGGTTCACCATCAGGGGACCCCCAGGATTATTTGTACAGCTGCCACGAGGTTCTTCGGAAAATGGGATAGTGGAGTCCAACGGGGTTGACTTTGCTACTTATCAGTTATCGGACGCAGCCAAGAGTTGGTGGAGAGATTATTGCCTAGCCAAACCAGCTGGATCTACACCTTTGACTTGGACTCAGTTCTCAGAGGTATTTGTGTTGAAGTTCCTTCCCATTACTCAGATAGAGGACCTTCAGAGGCAGTTTGAGCGTCTCCAGCAGGGATCTATGTCAGTCACTAAATACGAGACAAGATTCATCACTCTAGCCCTACATGCTCTTATGATACTTCCCACTGATCGGGAGAGGGTTCGGAGATTTATTGAGTGATTGGCCCGGCCTATCAGACTTCAGATGGCTAGAGAGTCAGGTACATACATATTGTTCCAGGATGCGGCCAATATGGCCAGGAGTATTGAGATGATTCTGTCACAGAGTGGTGGTCGGGGGGCTGACAAGAGGCCCCGTCATTTCGGTTGTTTCAGTGGAGCCTCATCTGGAGGCAGGGATTCTTCAGGCAGAGGTCATCCTCCCAGACCTTTTCATTTAGCTCTTCAGGTTTCCCATGGTACTTCCTGTGGTCGTGGTTATCAGCCGCACTATTTTGATCAGCAACCTTACAGTGCTCCACCAGCTCCCATCAGTGCACCGCAACATCAGGGTTTTCGGGGTGGTCATTCAGGTCGACAGCTAAACTCTGTTGGAGCATTGGCTCAAATTGTAACGAATAATGAAGAAATATGAGATATTACAGTCTTTTGAGTGTTGGCTCAAGTGATAGAATAATCATGGAAACGAAAGTGAAAGAAAGAGAAAGAGTTATTGAAATATACTCTTGCGGGGATTTACTTGTGCAGTAGATGTTCCCTTGCCGGGATGTAATTTTTTAATTGATGTTACCCCTGTCGGGATGTTGATATTTCTGTCATTGTTCCCTTGCCGGGATTTCTATATCTGTTATGTTTACTCCATTTCCCTTGTTTGTGATTGCTGTTTGGGTGAGGAAGAGTGTTAAAGCACGAAGGGTGATGACGTGCATTGTTTGACATTTTGAGGAAAGAGTGTAAAGCAAGAAGGGTGATGTTGTGCCATAAGATGTACCATTCCGTACCGATATACATTGATTACATTATACATTGCATAGTAAGGACGAGAGTACAAGTACGAAGGGTGATGTCGTGCCATAATTTACATTGTTCACATTTTACATTGCATAGTGAGGACGAGAGTAAAAGCACGAAGGGTGATGTCGTGCCATGATTGACATTGATTACTTTATACATTACATAGTGAGGAAAGAGAGTGAAATCACGAAGGGTGATGCCGTGTCATGATTTACATTGATTACATTATACATTGCATAGTGAGGACGAGAGTAAAAGCACGAAGAGTGATGTCGTGCATGTTTGTGATTTCTTGTCCTTATTGATATGCTGGCTTCGTTGTTCTTTTACTTATTGAGATTTCTTATACGAAACTGTGATCTCCCCACATCATGTTCCCATTCCTTTATTCATTGTTTTCTTCCTATATTTCTTATCCGTTGTATATATGTATATATATATATATATATATATATATTTTTTTTTTTTTTTTTTTTTTTTTTTTTTTATTTTTTTTTTGAACTGCACAGGTTTATTTGGTAGTCTGGTTCTAGCCTCGTCACTAGTTCGCCGAGGTTAGGCTAGACACTTACTCAATACATGGGGTCGGTTGTACTGATGCTACACCTGCACTTCTTTATGTTGTGCAGATTACGCAGTTGGACCCGGAGGACATCATTACTGTGACTGTCTTCCAGCTCATCATAGAGGCTTCAAGGTATACCTGCTGACGTTCGTGGACCTTGGCGTCTCTTACATCCCCTTGTCTTCGATTCTGCCTTGTTTTTCCTTTAGTTTCAAAGGCAGACATGTATTTCCTTTCAGACTTGTATTTAGCACTATTAGACAGTTCGTGAGTTTGTAACTCCAGGTTTTGGGAAAGGTTACGCGTTGTTGTATTATGTTGTCCTTATTTAGGTTGGAACCATATTTATTTCAGCTACTAAACTGTGAACTGTTTAGTTTATCCTATAAAAGTTGTGTTAATATGCTAGTTTATCTACGTACGTTGGGTTGTCTAGCGTGTTTAACGTTAGACGCCATTACGACCCGATGGTGGGATTTCGGGGCGTGACACGAGTGATGGTTATTTAATGTAACGTTGTTTTAATAACTAATTACTAAAATTAATTATTTTTATTCGATAGATTTAATTAGGAATATAGAATTGGTCGTTTTATTCTTAGTTAATATGTAAATATATGAAAAATAAGGTTTAAAATTAATTACTACATTTTCGGATTAAATTAGATTTGAACTTAATTAGGTTAATTAGTTTAATTAATTAAGAGAGCCAAAATCGAACCTGGGCCAAGAAATACCCGGGCCCAACCGCTATCTCTATACACTCAAACGATCCAGCCCAAATCCCATAGCCGACCCGGCTAGCCCCTGATCCTAAAACGACCACGTTTGGATTATAACAAATCCCAGCCGTTGATCTCTTTTGATCTAACGGCTGGGAACTCCCTAATTTCCCAGTATATTAAGGTCCGAAGCTCCCCCCACCCCCTAGTTCACTTCGAAGTCTTACACCCCCCTTTCCCCACCGTCTCTATCTTCTCTAGAGACCAAACCCTAGCCGCCAACCTCCACCAGCCAGAAATCGCCTCCGGCGGCGGAGCTTCTCCAATCAACCCCAAATTCGCACCAGATGATCCTCACCCTTCCCTCAATCACCTCCCACTATCAATTTCCCCAAATAACCATCCAGTTACGAGTAATTACGAATCTAGGAAACGGTCAAAACCCTATAACATACTGAAGATGATCCCAAGCGACTCTGTGACTCAAACTCACATGAGTCGATGGCTCTTGACAAGAGGCGTCGATTCATGTGAGTGAGGGTCACTTTTTCAAGTCGCCGGAGTTCATTTAAAACCCTCAAACGGGTATTTTCCTTTTTTTCCTTCTATCTCTTTTCTTGCATGAATACGCTGGTTTAATCATTTTTTTTTTGTTTTGTATCACTGTTCGATGTTTTTCATTATCTTCTTCTAGCTATGAATATTTATTCCCCATCTCAGATTAAAGTCCCGAATGTATTTAGCTTAGGACTCTTTATCACTATTTTGCGTGATTTAACTGATGAAATGTTGTATTTTTTCTACTTATCGTGTAACCAAGATTAGTAACTAGGATAACTAGTTAGGATTAATTAGCTAAAACAAATTAGTTAACATGAGCTTAATAATTGATCAAGTTTCTGATTTTAGGTAATCGAGTTAAATTAACCAAATTGAATCAGTTAACTTAGTTTAAGGAGTTAAGCTAATTGGCCTAAATTAATTAACAAGTTAAACCAGAGTTAATACCTAATGATCCTAGTTAAGTAGTAAGCTAGCTAGGGTTAACTAACCAAAGTTCAAGTAATAACCCAAGTGAGTTTAACCCTGATTACCCAATGGTAAATTCAGGGACTCCAAGGGGGTATATTAGGTAATGTAGTTTAGGAAATCATAATTTTAAGGGTAAAAGGGTCTTTTTATGGGTAGGAAAGTTCTAGAATAAGGGCAGATGTCCCAAATATAAGGTTGACAGCTACCCTATGTACTATTTAGTACTGTTTTTCACCTTTTGGATAGGATATATTCCAAAGAACATCTCATTCCCAAATATCCTATAAATAGACTCTCTTTCTAGAGATGGAGGTTACCTTTTTTACACTCTTTGAGCTGCTAGAATACATAATACTCCTTATTCAGAAAGACTTTTCCATTCAAAAAAGGTTTGGAAAAGAAGAGTATTATTAGAAAAAAAATCTGATTTCCTTTTTGAAAACAAGTTCATAAATAGAAGGCCTAGTTCAGCTGCTATCTTCTTTTTTCTGGATTTTGGATTTCTGGGTGTATTCTTGCTGGACTGTCTTGTTTTCTTTGGGTTTTTGTTTGCTACTGTTGACTTCTCTTCCTTATTGCTGTTCATTTTTCATACTTGACCTTGATTTGGTTAAGTCTCTTTGATGTCTTTCTCTTAAAAGTTATGTAATAACTCATCTGCTCTTAATGAAATATTGAACTGGAATCTTCTTTTTCTTCTCCCTTCTTAAACTGGCTGTTCTTGATGAATGAGGTTAATTCTTCTGCTTTATGTAAATGCGACTGTATATATGTCTATTAGCATATTAATGAACATATGAGTGTGATAAATACTGTTTTGTTGTTGGTATTTCTTTGCTGGAATATTCTGTATATTTTAGGCTAAAGGTATGTATTGTAGTTTATAATCGTAATTCTACCTCCTTAGAATAAGATGCACTAGGATGATTGAATCTGGCATTTTCTATGGTCAAATTCTTTCCCTAAGAGTGCATAAAATATGCTTTCAATTGAGTCTCCTTGGTCAATAAAGAGATTCAACAAGAAAGTCTCTAGATAGGACGACATTAGCACCAGGGTACATGAATATGACTTCTTAATAGACAAATTCACCCCTTAGTAGTGCACAAACATTAGTATGGTTGGCTGAAGTTTACCTTGTAAAGGGTATAAAATATGTAATTAAGAAAGGCATTAGAGTGAGGAATCTGAACTCTTAAATGGTCAGATCTAAATAAGCAAGTCTCTATATGGTTTGGAATTATGTTAAGTTAGTACTAGGGTAGATGAATCTGACTTCCTAATAGTCAATTCACCCCATTGATAGTGCATAAACAGTAGTTTAGCTTGCTGAAAATTATCCTTCAAAAGACATAAGTGTGTAATGAGAAGGAGCTTTAGGAAGTGAATCCGAAATCACAAAATAGTCGGATTCACCCCTCAAAAATGCCCAAAGCAGTCAAAGCATTTGAATAAATGCTTGCTAAAATCTGTTGCATAACATAAAGATAACTGTTAAGAGTCTAGACAAAGTGATATCACTGGATTGGAATCTAACCCTTTCTATGGTTGGATTCAGTCCATAGAAAGGCATGAACATATTTTTGTTCTCCTAGGGCATCATTAGGGTTGAATCTAACTTCCTTTTATGGATAGATTCATCTCACAAATGCCCAAAGGTCTGTTGTTAATACTGTTCAAGTACTCAAACTTTGGACTTACAATTTTAGATTAACATTGAAAAATACAGATTCCAAAGTCTCTGAAGGCGGGCTCGCACAGGAGCAGTTCTGCCCCTATTTTATTCTCGTAACTCGTTTTTTTAATCTTTTTAGGAAATCGTATTTCATAAGGAAATGAGGATGTAATACTATGATTCTTGTATTTTCTGTTGTAAATATGGACTGTAAACTATTATTTTAGCTTTTCTTTTCTTCTTCTTCTTTTACTTTTCTTGCTAAATCCAAAATCGGGCCAGCTTGATGAAACAGCCAATTAGGGGTTTAATCAGGTTTAGCTCCCTAGGTTATTGGGCCACAAGGGAGTAGGCAGGCCTAACAATTAGAGTTATTTTCTCTAAGAAGTAGTCAATAAAATTAGGTAATAAGATCAAAAGCATGAATTTGTACTCGAATTAGCCTATACGAAATCTCTTCATAATATTCGATGAATTTCCAGAATCAGTTACCTTAACAAAAATTAGTAACTCAAAACATCTTTTGATTCATCTCACACTCTGCAGCCTGTCTGAAATAGATAAAGATTAATATATATGAATCATGAATTCAAAAGGCATGTATTTAGGCTACTGGAGTTGGTAAAAACTATTTGTAGAACGTTCTCTTTAAAGTTATAAAATTCTGTTTCAATGTTTACCAAATTCGAACAAGATCAGTGGTCCAAAAGGAGGTCTTTGGATATCTGTAAGCGTGTATAAATATATATATCCATGAATGATGTCTATTGTGTTCGCATGTTCCTACTTTTGTTAGACTGAAATATGGATTGTTTTAAGTCATGTGAAACTCTGTTTGTTGACCTATCATGAAGTACTCAAATTAATCAAAGGCTTCACCCTTACTGCAAAAATTAGTCACAATTAGGATTGGCCAAACAGTTAAATGATAAATTTGGCTAAAATATGACCATAGCCCAAAACATGTTAGCTTTAGGCTTTTGAACATCATTTTAGGTAATCCTTAGGTAGAATGAACACCTTTACTTTGAAAGTTGACAAAAATTGGTCAGTACCCCAAAATTACAATAAACTACACTCGAGAGTGGCAACTCATGCCCCCGACCCTTAACTCTAAATAACTAATAAAAATACACATAGCAATCACGGGTTCATTTCATGTGACGTTTTTCCATGTGCTCAAAAACAACAAGTGTACTCCATCGTAACTTTTCCAAGATAAATCCATAAACATCCTAATCGATCGTAAAACTGAAACGCTCTTTCGAAAATAGAAAACTTAAACATTGCCTCAAATAGGCACTATAAAATCGTCATGACCATAGTCTTGACCACGTAATCTACACTCGGGTGTGACAACTCATTTCCCCGTCTTCAACTTCAAACTATAATAAAAATCACACGTTGTAATTGCGGGTGCATTTCATGTGGCGTAGTTATAGTGTGTCCAAAAAACAAATAAGTGCACGCCATCGTGACTTATTCCAAGATAAATCCGTAAATATCAAAAGTGGCTAAAAGTTTAAAAAGGCTAAAGAGCACAATAGGTTTAAAACATGTAAACAATCAGATAATTAGGGCAAATATCAACAGTTAAGCGACCGTGCTAGAACCACGGAATTCGGGAGTACCTAACACTTTCTCATGGGTTAACAGAATTCCTTACCCGGATCTCTGGTTCGCAGACATTTTAAACAAAGTCAAAACATCCTCGGTTTGGGATTTTCAAAACAAAACGGTGTCCCGGAGCATCATCAAAAATCCGGGTGGCGACTCTTAAATAATAATAAGTCCCAAAACCGAATAATGTTACTTTAATTGGAAAAACTCCCTTATTACCCTTCATTAATCCGAGGGGTGAAAAAAGGAGGTCTGACACATACCACCACAACCCTTTCGGAATCCGCCTATACCTGACAGGCCATAGCACTCAAGTGCTCCCACATAAAATCTGTTACGACGTCCGACAAGCCCCACACACACCGGCATAAAATACCTGCATAACTAAATCACATCAAAGGGACCAATCGTTGCCGCAAATGTGCCATCTTAACCACGGCTAATCAATCTATCTTCTTTTAACCATCATTAATTGCCTCAGGAACAATAACAATTTCCTTCAACCCATAGCAACTCATCCCGAGTGACCTTGATTCACGAGACTATGCTGCCCAAATCCTGCAACCCGTCTCATAACCTTCTGATAATCTTTTCTTCAATCCAGAGTCTATTTCTCTCAATTCTCCAATATTATCATTCATGCTAAAACATATCATAGAACATTCCAACCATCCTCCTCTTTCTCAGAAATTATTCTGCAAAAGCTCGATTCTCGATCATATTGCTGCCTGAAATATTTAATTGCCGTAGTCTTAACTTTTGAACTCACTAGGACCGCTATTAAGAGTCACCCACTCTGACTAGCCCCGAATACAATCAACCCCCAAGGCTCTCCTAGCACAGGAACACCTTTTTCAATGAAACACGTGACTGAGTCACTATCCTTACAACTCGTCCATGACTTAAGCATAAATTCTGAATCTTCCAAAGCCTAACCCTGATCTGAAAGGGCCTACTTTTGCACATATTCATAAAATCCCAGGCACAATTACAATTTTGCACATATTCATCCAATACCATTTAGCTGGAATAACTTGCCAACACGCCGAAAATCCTCAACCTCATGCGAAGAAAATCCTACAACCCAACTGCAGATGGTGGGACTCCCCCACTTAACCTGAAGCTACCCCTTGCACCACTCTAGACCCTACTGAGATCCTTCCTCCTTAGATGACACGATCTTGCTCAGCCAATCCGTCCAAATCTTCCAAACTCTCTTGCTAGCACTCCCTAACTACTCGAATTTCCTAGCATCATTCACACATTCTATCTCCTACCGACTAGACACTAGGACCCCTCACAGAACCTGCCAATCCCTTTATTGCTAACCTATCCCCAGAAGATAACTCACATATGGAAATCACCCGCGGACACCTCCCAACGACGATGAATGCACGCTCTCTGCGACTTCAATACCCTATCCTATGCCCTGCTTCATTTACCAACTTACTAGTCTATCTGCTCCTTATGGACACCTATAATGCACGACAAATATCTTCAAATTCCAAGATGTGCTGCCGCTCCCCCACTTTGTGACTTCCTGACTTCCGCTTCTTACACCTGGCCCCTTCGAAATGGAACCACTGCCTAGACTCATTCCAGGATCATTCCTGTAGCTCTCAAACCAGCAGATCACCACGACTTCAAGCATTCTGAAGATTATCTTTCTCTAGCTGCCTTCATCGTCAACACTTATCCGGTACTGAACCACCGCACATCACGATCTCTTCCAACCATTTTCTTTATACTTCTTCTCGATACTCTAACCACACGCAACCAAAGAAACCATACCACCGACAAACTTAACACATTTCATTCGATCAACGACGATGACTACACGTCACAAGTGCATATCCCATCTCGCTTGAAGACACCATATTTTACTACTTCATCAATCCCAACCGAGCCATTCATACTCCAAATGCCTTCCCTATGTCGGAACAAAAGCACTGAAACCTCGAAATCACACTCTGAGAAGACCTCCCTTCAAACCATTCATCTTCCCCAACATACGGACAAATGTTCTATCATCATATCGACACCGCGCGACAATCAATTACAACCATCACCACTATTTGAGAACAGCCTTAAGGCTCCCAGAAACACAGCTACTGAGCTGAAGCAACATATTACCCTTTCACAAGGCCATAGCAACAACCACGACCATTTACACATGGAAGCATCTCGGATTACATTCGTGGAACCATTCCCATTCCTCAAATTCCTGATCCATAGCAAGCGCTTCGCGACGCGTAAGATTGAGTAGGAACGAACATAGGCATAAGCCCCAAAGGAATCAACTCGCACGATGAAGAATCAAGAAGGGAAGTACTCCTAACAGCCATGTACCCTCTCGAAGATAAGTACAGACGTCTCCGTACGGATTCGCAAGACTCTACTAGACTTGCTCATGACTCGTGAGACCTACGGGAACCTAGCGCTCTGATACCATGTTGTCACGACCATAAATGCATAGGTCATGATGGCGTCGGACACCACTGATAGGAAAGTCAAATCCTTAAATTAGTTGAATACATTCATGTTTTAACATTTTCGAAACCGTTACCTTTTCTTGCATTTCATAATCAAGTAAATAAATTTTCGTAAATTAAATGTGACAGCAAATAAATTCTATTATTTAAAAACAATGATCTAAGATTTTCACTTAAACAATTATCCCAATACATATCCTAGAATCCGGTGTCACAAGTACATGAGCTATTTCTAAGAATTTATACAATCATTACAAAGCCTGTCCAAAATACAACTGGACGAGGAAATTTAAAATGAAATAGATATATTATGAAGGTGAATCTGTCAGTTGCGGACATCCTCCGGAAGATGCAGCTCGCCTGAGTCTCCAAATCCTCCACATTTCCTATGTAAGTACCTGTGCAATAAAATGCACAGCAAGTGTAGTATGAGTCCAAAACCAACGTGTACTCAGTAAATCGCCCGCCTAACCTCAGAGAGGTAGTGACGAGAGGTCAATTTAGACACTTACTAATGGTCCATTTAAAATATTTAAGAGTGACGCTAAGCATGGTTTTTATCATAGGCAGTTTATAAAACAGGATTTAAAAATCCTTCAATTTCGTTCACATTTAATACTTTATATCTTCGTCATATTCACAATTAATCAACATGGTGATTTAATCAGATAATAATAAATCAACTGAAGGAACAACTTCTTCCAAAAGCCTTTTTATAACTTTAAGTCTTTGTCATTTCAATCGAGAAGTTAACATTTCAGGCCAATAATCAGGCAAATATCATAGCAACTACGCAGCAAATATCATGCACAAGCAATGCCGATCGAACGGCGCGGACCAATAATAATAAAATGTGCACTGCCGAGGGGTCGACCAGCTCGAACAATAGATGCATCTATCTGCCCCGCTCGCGAATCGATCATGCGACGCGGTTAACATAATATGGCTAGCCTGCTCGCGAATCATACATGCGACTCAGGTGCTCATATGAATACATACACAAATACTGGGTCCTCCTGCTCGCGAATCACTCAAGCGGCTCAAGCACCCAACCTTACACATATCCACACAATAAATTCATATTTTTATCAAGAAAACTATTTTTATAAGGAATGTGGTAAATTCTTTAATAAAAGAAATATGAAATATAGGTTTTGAAATCTTTGTTTTTGAAACTCATTTGTCAAATGTAGTGAAACTCCATGATACAATCCAGTCTAGGTACACCTATATTCATAGCGGAAATAAATTCTCTTTTAGAAGATTAACAATATGATCTCTAGATTTCTTTTAAACATTTAATTACGTTTTCGGTCATATTAGCAGTTCAATGCTATAGGCAGGGTTACAGATACACACATAAAGCATGATAGTGGGTCCTAGGCTACCCAGACATGGCATAATAGTAGCTACGCACGGACTCCCGTCACCTCGTGCGTACGTAACCCCCGAAGATAATGGCATGTAGTGAATTAATTCACCTAGGGGAACGATTACTCCTCACAAAGTTAGAAAAGAGACTTACCTCGCTCCGAAATTCCAACACCGGCTTCCAAGCCCTTCTGATGACTCCAACGGACGCATAATTCTCCGAAACTACGACGTAAATGATGAAGCAATGAAAATTCATCCTAATACTTACAACAAATTCATATTATATACTTTCCCAACCACACTCAGTGAAATGACCAAAATTCCCTCGGGCCCACATGCCCGAAATCCGAAATTTCTCGAAGGTACGTTCTACGCATAGCCTTACTAACGCAAATATATAACTTAATCAAATATTCATGCTTAGTTCGTGGCTAAAATCCACATTTTCCATATTCTACGTTTTTCTTCAAAAACCCCCCATTTCCTAAAAATTTTCAAGCCTAATCCATGCATATAATCCTGTATTTAACCTTAGAAAGAACAACTTACCTCTTGATTCTTGGTGAAATCTCCCTTGAAAGCTCTCCAGAAATCGCCTAACTCATGAAGAAAATGAGAGAAATGGCACAAACCCATTTTAAAACATTCTACCCAGGCACTTTTTCGCACCTGCGGTCCAATAACCGCTCATGCGGCTCCGCACCTGCGGAAAATCCATCGCATGTGCGGCTCTGACTCAGCCCAGCAAAATGGCGCTCCTGCGATACCTCTTCGCACCTGTGATACCGCAGTTACGACCAAACTCCCGCACCTATGGTCCCTCAGCTCCAGACCCAAAATCTCGCACCTGCGACTCCCTTAACCGCACCTGTGGCCATATCCTCGCAGGTGCGGTTACACCAGATGACAGAAGCTTCAGCCCTTTTCCAACTTCAACTTTGATCCGTTAACTACTCGGAATCCACCCGAGGCCCCCGGGACCCCGTTCGATTAAACCAACCTGTCCCAAAACATGACACAGACTTGCTCGAGCCCTAAAACCACATCAAACAAAGCCCAAATCACGAATCACACTCAAATACGATTCTTTAAGAACTTAGAATTTCAAACTTCTACATTTGATGCCAAAACCTATCAAATCACGGCAGATTAACCTCAAATTTTGCGCACAATTCATATTCAACATTACGGACCTACTCTGTTACGCCCCGAAATCCCACCATCGGGCCGTGATGGCGTCCAACGTTGAACCCGCTTGACAAGCCAACGTATATAGCTAAACTAGCGTGAAAATCTCAACTTTTCAGAATAAGCTAAAACACTTCGAAATTAAATCAGCGGAATAAATGCAGTTTAAGCTAAATAAAGAAAACCACAATATACCGACACAAAGTTTCCCAAAACCTGGAGTCACAAACTCACGAATTGTCTAAAAGTGCTAAATACAAGACTGAAAGGAAATACATGTCTGCCTTTGAAACTAAAGGAAAAACAAGACAAAATCAAAGACAAAGGGGATGGAAGAGACGCCAAGGCCCACGAACGCCAGCGGTATACCTTGAAGCCTCTATGATGAACTGGAAGAAGTGTAGGTGTAGCGTCAGTACAACCGACCCCATGTACTGAGTAAGTCCTGGCCTAACCTCGGCGAAGTAGTGATGAGGCTAGAACCAGACTACCAAATAAACCTGTGCAGTTCAAATAAATATATGTACATATATACAACGAATAGGAAATATAGGGAGAAAACAATTAACAAAGGAAGGGGAACATGCTGTGGGGAGATAACAGTTTCATATAAGAAATCTCAATAAGGAAAAGAACAACAAGCCAGCATATGAACAAGGACAAGAAATCACAAACTTGCACGGCATCACCCTTCGTGCTTTTACTCTCGTCCTCACTATGCAATGTATAATGTAATCAATGTAGATCATGGCACGGCATCACCCTTCGTGCTTTTACTCTCTTCATCACTATGCAATGTATAATGTAATCAATGTAAATCATGGCACGACATCACCCTTCGTGCTTTTACTCTCTTCCTCACTATGCAATGTATAATGTAATCAATGTAAATCATGGCACGGCATCACCCTTCGTGCTTTTACTCTCTTCCTCACTATGCAATGTATAATGTAATGAATATGGTACAGAATGGTACATCGTACGGAACGACATCACCATCCATGCTTTACACTCTTTCCTCACAATGTCAAACAATGCACGACATCACCTTTCGTGCTTTAACACTCTTCCTCACCCAAACAACAATTACAAACAAGGGCAAGGGAGTAAACAGAACAGATATAGAAATCCCGGCAAGGGGACAATAATTGAACATCCACATCCCAGCAAGGAAGACAATATCAAACAATGCACGGCATCATCCTTCGTGCTTTACTCTCATTCTCACCAAGACAAGTGCACGACATCACCCTTCGTGCTTTAACACTCTTCCTCACCCAAACAGCAATCACAAACAAGGCAAGGAAGTAAACAGGATAGATATAGGGATCCCGGCAAGGGAACAATAAATAAACAATTAAATCCCGGCAAGGGAACATCAATTAATCAATTAAATCCCGGCAAGGTTATAATTCAACAACTCTTTTTCTTTCTTTCACTTTCATTTCCATGACTTTTCTATCACTTGAGCCAACTCTCCAAAGACTGTAATATCTCATATTTCCTCATTATTCAATTCACATTTTGAGCCAATGCTCCAAAGACATACTATCTCATATTTCCTTCACATATTCTTCACAACATAGAGAAATCATCAATTAAGCATGGAAATTATCACGAATTCAGAATATTCACAATGTAAAGACTCACGGTCATGCTAGACACCGACGTATAGATACTCGCCACCATGCCTATACATCGTATTTGGAAATTAGCAAGTAGCAAATTATACTCAACTCCTATTCCCTCAAGCTAAGGTTAGACCGAACATTTACCTCGGGTCCGAAGTATAGCAATCAACCCTCTAACACCGCTTTTCCTTTAGAATTTGACTCCAAAATGGTATTATCTAGGCATAATCAACTCAAGTATATCAATAAGGATTCAAATATTCAATTACATGGCCTAGATATCCATTTCCTAGCATACTTTCAAATTTATCAAAATTCGACCCTAGGCCCGCTCGCTCGGATTCCCGAAACTTTCGAAGGAAACACTCACCCAAGGCCTAAGGATCATAATTATACGATTTTTACTTGATTTCATGGCCAATTCACAGAAAATTCTAAGGTGATCACAAGTTCTAGGTTACTACCCATTTTCTGAATTTTTGGCACTAATTTGTGTAATCAATTAGGCTAAGATACATGCATGAAACAATTTTATGGGTGGAATTCACTTACCTCACAAGACCTGGTCGAAAGCTCTCAACAATGGTGGAATTCATCCAAGGAAGGAGATGAAAAATGAGAGAAATGGGTTTAAAACCCGTATTTAAACTCACTGCCTAAACAGTGATCGCACCTGCGATGGCAGGGTCCGCACCTGCAGTCTCGCACTTGCAAGGAGAACCTCGCACCTGCGGAACTGGGCTGGGGGATCTGGGATCGCACCTGCGAAAGGGGAGACCGCTCCTGCGGTCTCGTGCCAGTGATGAAATGCTCCGCACTTGCGAAGGCTGTCCAGGCCACTGGTGCTCGCATCTGCGATGCCTGGGACCTCACTTGAGGTCTTGCACCTGCGATGCTGGGCAACCGTACCTGTGGTCACACCAGAGCAGGTGCACCAGCAGCTTAGTTTGCTGATTTTTAGCCCCGTTAGGTGCCCGGAAGGCACCTGGGCCCAACCGAGCCCTAATCCAAATATACCAACGAGTCCCAAATCATAATACAGACTCGCTCGAGCCTTTGGAACACTCAAAAGAATGCTAAAACTCGAATTCACACCCCCAAACCTCCATAACCAAACTTAGGAATTTTAAATTTCTAACCTCGCTAACAACGTGCCGAACTAACCTATACATCTCGGAACGACACCAAATTTCACAGATTACTCACACAACATCCTTCGAACTTGCCCGTGCGATCAAATCGCCAAAACAACATCATACACATAGATTTAAACCTCAATATCCATGAATTCTATCAAATTTCATAAAAACATCAAATTTTCCATTTTTGAGTCAGAAACATGTCAAACGAAATCCGATTTCAACCAAACTTTACAGAAAGTGCCTAAAACATATATAAGACCTGTACCGGGCACCGAAATCAAAATACGGGCCTGATACCATTACCTTCCATTCAGATTTCATTTTCAATTTCTTTAATTATTTTCAAAAAACAATTTTACTCAAAAATTCATTTCTCGGGTTTATGACCTCGGAATTCGATTCTAGGCATACGCCCAAGTCCCATATTTTCCGACGGACCCTCCGGGATAGTCAAATCACGGGTCCGGGTCCGTTCACCCAAAATGTTGACCGAAGTCAAATTTATTTATTTTAATATCAAATCTTTGCATTTTTCATAAAATTTCATATTTAAGCTGTCTGGCTACGCGCCCAGACTGTGCACACAAATCGAGGCAAATACAAATGAGGTTTTCAAGGCCTTGGAAGTGCGGAATGGGTAATAACATAGGTGATGACCCTTTGGGTCGTCACATGCTCCAACTTCTGGAATCGCATTCCGACCTCTATATCAAAATCTCCACTTCCAGTCGGATTTCCCAAAACCTTCAAATTCCTATATTTAACCAAATGACTCCAAAATGACCTACGGACATCCGAATTCACTTCCGATCGCAATCCCAACTCCGGAATCACCATACGGAGCTATTCCCAGACTCGGAATCCCAAACGGACATCAACCTCACTGATATGCACTTCAAGCCCAAATTCATGAAATCCTTCTAAAATGCTAACTTCCATAATATACGTTGAAACGCTCCCGGGTTATCCAAAACCCGATACGGACATACACCCAAGTCCTAAACCATCATAAGAACCTGTTGGAACCTTCAAATCCTGATTCGTAGATCGTTTACTCACAATTCCAATCTTAGTTGATTTCTCCAACTTAAGGCTTCTGAAACGAGAATTTCCTTTTCAAATCAATTCTAGCTTCTTCGAATTCAATTCCGACCACACCAATGGGTCATAATACCTGAAACAAAGTTGCTCACGACTTCAAACCACTGAACAACACGCTAGAGCTCAAAATGACCGGTCAGGTCATTACATATCTCATTTCATGTATTCAGCAGAATTGGTAAAGAATTTTGGTGGATTACTATTGATAAAAGAAATTGTATTTCAAGATACCAGGGACACAATTATGCACTTTCTTCAGCCCTCAAAATTGAAACTGAGAAATGGGTCATCAACTAGGGGAAAGTCGAGTATGTCAGATGAACTAACAAATAGGGAACTTGAGGTTTTAGGAGTAAACTCAATAGCTTCACGACTAGGGGAGCCACTAAAAATATCAAAATTGGTTGGATTCGTAGCAACATAGAGCAATTAACATATAGTGACACTCAAATAAGTACTATGCAAACCAAAGGAGGAGCGAAAATGCTCATCCCCCTTACAACCAAAAGAAGAACAACCTTCAAGAATAAGATGGGCAACAAGAATAAGCAGCATGATCCAGCTACATGGAGGCTTAACGGACCCCAGCTTCAGTGGAGATTTAATAACGTTTAAAAGTAAGTGAGCAGACCAAATTCAGAAAATAACATGTCAGAGAAGAGAGAGATTCTCGCCAACAAAAAATCTTGCCGATTTCGACCACTAGGCCAAAATGAAATCCTCAACAAAGATAGAGGGATGACACTACCATACTAGAGATGATGATGATACAAGGCAAGATCTTCACTATGACACTATGTCAACATTCAAATGATGCAAAAACATGAAGAAAAATGGCCTATGATTTCGAATAGAGAAGAATAATTGGTCGAGAGAAAATATCCTTTTATTTGTGCGAAAATATTAGAATTGTCCATCTTTTCATTCGGGAAAAAATTCTTTGGGTATAGTCACTTGTTAGAGCTTAGAAAGGCATGTTGGAAATGGTAATTCTATAGCTACAACTCAACTCAAGCTAATGCTTATAGAGCTCGATGTCCTAAGAGATTTCATATAAGAAAATCTGCAGGGGGGTGGATTCATGAAATATTGGATCTCGTTCAAAGAGTAGGTGCATGCAATGTTTTGTGACTCAACATTTATTAAGAACATGCCTCTGAAAATTCTTCAATATGGATGTACATATACAACAAGAATATGTTGGTTGTGCTAAGGAGTGACCTACTAGGTGACTTTAGGTTGATAGGGCAATAGTTGAATCGATGCCCCTCGACTCCACATCCCTAACGTACGTTACTATAGGATTTGGTGGTGCAATGACATCAATAGAGACAAGGGCACTCCTCTCTTAGCGATAGGGTCTACCAACCCCTCCACAACTCAATACATTCTCCTAACAAGCCCTTGGGCAATCCCTTCGGACTTAATGGTGGGATCAATCCTTCCTCATGGCTTCAAACACGAGGATTATGGTATCACGATTACTCATTTTAAGAGTAAGGTTCGGAGAGAAAAGTAACTCCCTAACTTGAACTTTATAACACGATTGGAGTATCAAAGAACGGTGAAATTCCTAAATGTCCATGTAGCCTCCTAATTATAGATGTGGTCGACAACACACCGATAAGAAGGGCTCTACTAGACACGACTCCGAGACATCCTAGGACACTTTAAAGCCTTAGGCTCTGATACCAAGTTTTTCACGCCCCAAAACCGAGGGACGAGACCGGAGCCTAACCAGATGATCCCGATCAAGTGGAACTGGATTGCCTTTCCTGCCCAACGCACTACCCCGTGTTTATGATATAAAATATTCCATATGAAATAGCAAATTAAATCAAAGCATGGACTTACAACTTAAGTTCATTTCTCCTTTTAACATTTTAGCATTTGATAATCCCAAAAGATACAAGCTACACGCAACATTTTCGATTCAGTCCACAATTACGAGTAAATATAACTACTGCCCAAAATATATATACACAACGCACATAGTGTCTATGGAGCCTCTAAGAATACTAGGAGTTTACATAGATTTGTCGCGACAAGGCTCCGACTATACCTTTAAAGACACAACATATACAGAAGAAGATGATATAGACTACACACGGCCCCGAGAGGAAATAAGGGTCTCACCAGAACTGCTGAAAGGATGAAGAGGAGGCACCACCATCGACGATCGAAACTACCTGCTATAGAACCACCTACATCCATGCAAAAGATGTAGAGCCACGACAAAAAGGGATTTAGTACCATTGAATGGTACTAGTATGTATGAACAAGCTTTATTCTAAGTAGAATCAAACAGTACACAAATAGAGGACAGTCAGGGAAACCAAACAAATACCACACAGAAATACAGAAAATCACAAATGAAGGTTTCAATGTTACTCATTTCAATTTTTCATCTGTTGCGGCATGCAACCCGATCCCACCATACAGTCAAATCTCACCCTTATTTCCTCTCCACCTTACTACTTCGTGTTGCAGCGTGCAACCCGGTCCCACCGTACAATCACATTTCACCCTTATTACCTCTCCACCCTTATTACTTCGTGTTGCGGTGCGCAACTCGATCCCACCAGACAATCATATTTCACAGCAACAACCACCAATAATTAAATCACAAGAATCTTCATCAAGAAGAACATAAGTTCATATCAACCAATAACTATGTGAAATCAAGGCACAATGATCCTTACCAATCAGTAATTCATATATGGTGTTGCCATAATCATTTAACTCAATAAAATCAATCCATATTTACTTTCATCATTTGCTACACAGCCTTTAGCACTTTGATACGTTCAACAATGTAATTAATAGCAACATCAACAAACAATTCGATCACAAAGATTCTCATCATCAAGGATATTCATTCGTAACAACCAAGTAACCATATGAAATCTAGGCCACATAAATCTTTATCAAACAGTACAGTATGCCATCAACATATAGCTCAATTAGTTTATCCACGTTTCCTTTCCATTATTTACTACACAGCATTTAGCACTTAGATACATTCAACAATTGGATTCGTTATCATTTCTTTCGTTTGGTAGTACATCCTTGCATACCGATGTATTCAACAGTTAACGAGCTTTGCACATGATAGAGTAAGCACAAGGAATCACCCTTTTCACAATCTCATATAGCATGGTGGCATGGCACTCAACTAGGATAATCAGAGAATAGAATATTACGTCTCAACACATTAGAACAATCAATTCACATATGCTCAAGCAAGAAACTCATACCAAATGCTCGGACACCAACAAAGTGACTCTACAAAGATTAAAATTAGTCATACATACCTCAAAGAGCTTTTCCTTAAGTTTATATAATACACCAACACCTCTAAGAATAACAATCTCTAAGGAGATAACGGAAATCGATTAATACTTAGGAGGATTACCCATGGTGTAACTCTCTTAGGAATTTCATCAAACACCTAACAAGTGAAGTAGACTACATGGTTTAAAAATGGCAATTCCCTCTTCCCTCAACAAAATTTTAACATGAACTATCCAAATTAGTTCTTTAATATCCCATACTACAACTTAGTGCCACATGAATGGCCTATTTCTAACCCTCATAACATATTTGAACCCTTAACCTCTTGCGTGAAATTTTTGGAAGTAGGACTTACCCGGATGAAGGACAATCTAAGGTTATCTTCCTTGATTCTTGAAGACTTGAGCAAGATTTGGGTGATTATGAAGTTAGACCCCTTCTTTCTCTCTCTATATGCTCTCATCTCTCTCTAAAATCAGTAGAAAATGATCCCAAATGAAGCCCCTAAACCTATTTATGAAAATGGGGTCGGGTTATAAGAATAGGAAAAATAAGCCTCCAGAACAGGGTCTGCGATCTCATAATGGACCGCAAAAGAAGAATGTGGGCCGCAGAATGCATCGTGAAATAGGTGTCCAAAACTGGGCAACACTAGCCCAATTTGTAACATATCTGCGATCACAGAGTCAAAAATGCGACAGAAATGCGATCGCAGATTTGACACAAGATCGCATTTTTCCAGCTTTTGATAATTTGATCATAACTTTGTGTAGGAATGTCCAAATGACGAACGGTTTGAAGAGTTGGAAAATAGACTCAAATACATTTCATTTTACAGGTTATTCATTGCATAATACCTTATATATTTATATATTCTTGTTCAAGGTGTGGACTAGTGCAAGCACCTTTAGAATTTTAGCCTATTATGAAATTTTTCCATTTGGCTTAGACTTAGGCTTCTTCTTGGACCTCACATTACTTATTATATGACTCATACACTTATTCACCACATCCAATTCATTTACATTATATTTATAGAATATAAAATATTATAATTAGTCTACTTGGCACCCCCGATATCCAATATTGCCTAGAAAAATTTTTCGGGGTCTTACAGGTGGTCCGCCGTTCGGTTGCTTGGGTAGAATTCATGTTATATTGATATTTCATGCAAAAGGATTAATATAACGAATGAGTGGCACCCGAAGTCACAACAATAATTGCGGGTGCCATGGTTTAAGGGCCAGCTTTGCAGGCACAACGCATGTGATCTACACTCATTTCATTAGGGTTGGTCATATTGCGGGTAAAACCCATAGCCTGAATAGAAAAGAACTCAATGGATTATCGGTATTGGGTTATTGGATTAATGGTTTGGTAATATTTTAGTGTTATTTTACTATTGAATTATTGGTTTGGGTCTCGGTTTTCCCAATTTCATTAATTGCTTAACGGATTACCCAATAAGCTTTATAAAAATACGATTATATCTTTAAATATATAAATACATCTAGGGTTTTAATTTTCCAACTCTCCCAATTCTCTTATGTCTCAGCTGCACTCTTCAAGACTCGCATTCAATTCTTCATCTTCATATACATATAACCCAATTCTCCTAGCGTAAGTTTGTTTTCGTATTCTTTTCTTAAGAACAAAATTTTATCCCTTTCTCTTAAGTCTTACAGTAGATTTCTATAATAAAAACATGAGTCACAAAAGCCTTTTACATTCTGTTTTATGTTGGGCTTGATATTGGAAAATTCTTATTCAATTATTCAGCCAACATCGAGACCAAAAGAGAGAAATGCTTATTGATCGAGACCATTTAATCATGCTTAGTAGATTAATTTGGGAGTTTATTTTCATTTACCCTAAAATGGATAACAATTGAATTTATACGGGGTTTTAAGGATACATGATCTAACTTGGCACAAATTAAGAAAATATATTAATATTTAAATTGATGATAAAAGTAATAAATAAAAACCACACGAGTCGAATAGTCTTGGACCTCGAGTTTGATCACCCTTGAACCAAGAGATGTTTAAACTGACATATGAACAGAGTACCAAGATAATGAAATCTAGAAATAATAGTATATTGCTTTATGTTGCGCAAATGTGATGTGTTTTAAAAATGATCAGACCCCCTTTACATAGTAGGGGAGTCCTACTCTTGATACAGTTCTAAATGAAGTAAGAAATATCATGATTGACTAATTGATCGACCTATACTTGATACGTGCCGAGATCTCCGCCGTGATCTACGCCTGATCATGAATATTTCTTCCTTCTGCTACTCGGCTTAGCAAATTTACCGCGATCTCGCCTGATCTCGATTTTGTTTGGTCTCGAGGTCTCAAGCTTAACGATATAACCTCTCACCTCAATTCGATATGATTCACGGTCGAACCTTAATCTATCACATTCCAGTATCGATCAGTCACGCAAGGGGTGAGCCCGATTTTACCGTATACAGATAAGATAGTCCCCTCATTTCTCGGAGAGAAAATGATGAGAAACGACATAAAATTCTGAATGCCGTCTCGATGGGCCATGACGTAAGCGATGAACGGTCACTGAGGAAACCGACTATGACGTAAGCAACAAATGGATATCAAAACGTCCCGTTATAAAGGCATTAAATTCCTGTCAGTTGACGGTTGGCTATTTCAAAAAACGAACCGCCCTTTGAGAAACATATAAATACCCTTCAAACTGTCTATTTGAACTTTTAAACTCAAAATCTTTTTTGTGTGCTAAGACAACTTCATCTTCTAGTTTTATAACTGTTAACCTCAAATCTTCCCTTGCCAATAACTTCTTCTCCTTGTTTCTCATAAAAAGTGGCAAAGACTTCAAAGTCTGTTCTCAAAAAGAAGCACCTTCTTCGTCAAAACCTTATGAAAATGTTTCCCATGCTGCTATTAAGGAACCTCCTCTAAGATCATACATCCCTATTGGGTGCCCTACTGTGGCTGACTTCAAGGTCAAGAATATGCCCATTTTACCGGGTCGATGTGAACCAATCTCGAGGTACATATGTACGATTACGGAAAGCATCCTCAATAAAGTTAAAGAGGACTGCATATGGGTAGACAAGCTCGTAGTGGTCCCTACCCCTAAAGAATCAATAACCATCTATGTGGAGGGTTTCTTAAGTGTTTACACTTACCCTTTCACGTTGGGCCCTCTCGACTCGGTTATCATAGCCTTTTGGATGATCGTTATTCTTCTCTAATTCTTTGTGAGCAAGTTCGAGGGATGTCCATTCACCATCGATCATCTCATGCACTTGTACAACCCTCGACTTTACCGAGGAGGGTTAATAAAGCTCACACTCCGAGCCACCAAGACCTTGCTCTCGAATATCGGCGAGGATCGAGACCGGGGATGGCTTGGTAGATTTGTTCGAGTGAGGACCTCAGACTTAATCCCGGCAGAAGACATGTTATTGCCTGAAAAATAGAATATGAAACATAAGTTTATCTTTGACTTAGGAATTTCTTTTATCCATTTTGTTGATTTCTCATCAATGTTTATTTGATGCATCCGTCGCCTTAATGCCGAACCCCGTTCCCAAATTCAAAGAGTGGTTCAAGTGCATCGTGACTGTTACACCCTATAGTTTCGCACGTGGGAGTACGTCATAAGTCAATTGATGTAAGCCCTGAAACGAGATCATTTTTGAAAATTTTACAAAGTTAGTTAATCATGTTAAGTTGGAGGTTACAAATATTTAAGATCATGGACTGCAAGTACCAAGCGGGTTGGAAGGCTTAGAAGCTAAACCAATTAAAGAAAATAAGTTTCGTCGAAAGTCGACAAGTTGGGAATGTTATAACATGTACTTTTGGGTGAGAATAGGGTGATCAAAATGGTAAGGAGGTTATGTTATGAGTTATTTTTGTCTTATTATAGTCGTGGTTTATGTTTTGAAGTCAAGTGAGTTGTGTAACAAATTTTGGAAAAGATCGTCACAAGTTACATTCATAAATATGCTGAAAATTAGGTCAAATGTAGCTGAGCATCTCTCCCAATGTACTTGGGATTACGGGATGATAAACATATCATATTGAAAATATACGAGTCTATTTTCTAACTCATTACCGTTGTTCGATACGACATCGGAGTAGAGAGATATGTGCAGTTTCGCAAGACTGCGCAGACTGCATAGGTGACAAGTAGGTGTGTCACTGAAGCTTTTTAATCAATACATTTAGTGTGTTATATGAGACCTTTTTGGGACACATTATATACCAAATTGAAGGTCTTGGAATTTAGTTTCTAATTCTCTTAACCGTTTATTCATACGACATTCGGATAAAAAGAGATAAGCACCAAAAGAAGGGCCAATGCTAGGGTGCCAAGCTAGCACCTCTTTGACTTTTCAAAAGTTGATATGTATAGGGTGTTAAATCGCCTTTCTCTTCATTTTTCATAGAAAACGACCAGAGAACCCCCAAAAACTTACCTTTAATCTCTTTACATGGGTTCCAAGGAATATTAACATTCCGGGTACGAAATCAAGAAGCGATAACATTACAATGATCCCTACGACGTAAGTATCTCTATATCGCCTCTATTTTTCGTTGTAGTTTAGGTTTTGGAAGGTAGTTCATAGTTAAAAAATGCCTAATTTATGTATTTAAGATATAAAATATCAAGGAAGGTTGATAAATTCATTTCCTAATAGTTAGAACTCATGGGACGGTGATTGGAAGCCGTTAGTTCGATGTATTTCACTTTTAGTGGACTGTTTTGTAGTCCACTCGTGTAGGACTCTTGTGCTGATGTGTTATGGAGTTTTGTATGAGAAAGGTGTGGATAAACACAACATAATGACGTAATGGTGGGTTGTTCGTTCATTGTTATATTTTTATGTTGTTTGACACTACTTTGGTTGTCATTTTATGTATGAAGTGATTAGGGTGTGTGGGCTGTTTTGTGATATATTGTGATGGAGAAAAGGTTGGAAAATGATGTATACATGTTGTTATTGTTGTTTTCTTGTTTTTATTGGTATATATAATTAGAGGAGGGCTTTGGTACAGGGGATATTTTGTCCAAATTTACGTAAACGAGCTACTAGTTTAAGTTGCGGACTTAGCCTTTACTCAACACCGATTTTTAATCTCCTTATACTGTGGAAGATTAAGTTGAGTTGTTTGAAGAATTGCTTGGAAGGTATTAAGGACTCAATGGAGTTAAGGTGTGTTAAGGATAAACCTTTATTCATTTTGGCATGGTCTTGTAATTACATGTGTTTGATATCGAGGCATAAAGAGAAGTTCTTATTCCTGGATTTATGTACATTATCCTAGTCTCATAAGCTATAGTATTATCCCTTATCGAGACTTCATATTCAGTTTAATTTTGTCTTCTTTCAGCCAAAAGAGCAGAGAGCCTATATATACACAGTATTACAGTATTTTTACCACCATCGAGCTATAATCGATGGGCAGGCCCCTATAGGGCAACCTCTGATCAGATGGTAAGTTATATACCGAGCCTACTGCGATCGAGCTCCTATGAGCGAGCCTAGAATAGTCGAGATATAGAGCCTAGTATGGCCTAGTGCATATGAGAGAGCCTACTACGGCTGATCAGTTACACTTACCGAGCCTTATAGGACCGGACAACTATTTTATTTACTATATTGAGAGAGATGAGTTAGTATCAGCAGGTAAGCATATCTTCAAATTATATTCACTGCCAGGTACTTTCAGTTATTATATTATCAGTTCAGTTCAGTTTCAGATTTCAGTTATCTTGTTTCCTTACATACTCGGTATATTATTTCGTATTGACGTCCCTTTTGCTGGGAACACTGCGTTTCATGCCTGCATGTCCTGATAGACAACTGGATATACCTTCCTAGTAGACAAAGTCAAACATCAACTTGGTTGATAAGCTCCACTTCCTCGAAGTTACCAGGTCTATACCTTGGAGTCAAATTTATATACAGGTTTGATGGGTAGGTCGGGGCCCTGTCCCGACCATGATACAGTTCAGTTATCCTTAGAGGCTTGTAAACGAGTCATGTACATTTTTTATATCAGTATTGTGGCTTTACTAGCCCTATGTAGATATTTAGTTTGGTATTGCTGGTTGTCGACGTTATTTTCAAATGATTCAGAATATGGCCTCATCGGCCTAAGTTGAGGGTTACCCCTCGAGAGTTCATAGATACAGAGTGGTATGCTCGGGCCGAGTATGGCACCAGGTGCCATCCACGCCTCTTCAGGTTTGGGGCGTGACAGTGACATAGAGACCTTACTCTGAGCGCTTATGGCGTGATCTCTCGAAGGGCTAATGGGAGGCCCACAAACATGGTAAGAGTTTTTTCCTAATATACCTGATCTCGTTCTCTCGCCGGTCCCTGATCCATTATATTTTTATTTTGCAGGTTTACCAAAGGACGTCGAGATGAGGCCTCCATCAGCTGATGATGATATATACGCTAATCCCCTACTCCAAAACAGGTCAACGAGAAAGGGAAAAGAAAAGCCTCGAATCCCTCGGACCCTGAAAAGAAGAGATCGAGGAAGCAGCTAGCACATAAGCCTAAGAAAGTTGGGGCCCGAGAACTCTCATTGAACTCACTCAATCAGTTGAGGGACGAGTCCGAGGAAGAAGAAAATTCCGAGTTGGTGGTCCGTGTGAGACACGGCTCCGAAATGACTCAAGCCATGGAGGCCATAGAAGAGACAGCATATGAAGTCCCCAAAAGGATCGAGACCGATTTGGCCCGAGCTAGTGAGGTCGAAAAATAAAATGTGACTGGTAGATCCCGATCAGAAGATAATTGACCCAAGGAGGTGCCTGGGGTGGTTGATATTTCTGGGTCGCCCTCATTTACATATTCTATGACAAATGAGGCTCAGGCGTTGAAAGGTAACCTCGACGAAAGGGCCCAAGGAGCAGCCGATTCTTTCAATAATATTTTTGATGGCCTAGACTTTACTACCTCAGAGGATGTTACTGGTTTAGGCGACTTACCGGTACCAAGGAAGATACCATCCTCGAGAGCCGGTGGGTCTTCTTTGAGCCCTGAATCGGTTTCCCGCTCCGACTGTTGATCCTACTCGGAAACGTAGAGTTTTTATGTCCATCCTAGAGGATAACTGGGTTTTTTATCCTTGGTAGGGATCGCCAGTTACCTTTGGTGCTTGGTGACCGAAGAGGATCAAATTAAAATGAACGAGGTAGAGGTGTCCTGCCTTTTCAACGAATCTCAACATGCGTTGAATCGGGTAATATTGTATGTCCCTTCATTATATACTTAGATTCGATGGTCAATAATCCTAACATCTTCCTTTGTGCTTGCAGGCGTCGGTGCTTCAACATGAGGCCTTTCTCCGATACGAGGAGGAGTCCAAACGTCATAAGGCCGAGACTCCGGAGCTTGTTGAGAAAAAGGATACTTAAAAGCTTCTTAGTGAGAAGCTTCAGGCTAAGCTGGAAGAGGATCTAAAGGAGCATGACGGTTTGATCGAACATGTAATACGAATATTTTATCTTAGCAATGATGATCAGACACTTTGGCTAAAGAACCAAACAACAGGATCAAAGAGAATTGACCAGATCGGGAAGCTTATGTAGAGGTGGATGCCCTAAAGGCCGAGGCCGAAGAATGGAATAAAAATATGAACCGTCTGGCCTCAGAAAAAGAAACTGCCCGGGCACAATTGGCTTCTGCCGAGGTTCAGCTTCGAGCTGCAAAGAGAAGAACTTGATGCAAGCCAAAACGATCGAGGAACTCCAATCTCAGATGAGGTCAGTTGTTTCTAGTCAGGAGAATCTGGCCAAGGAGCTCGAGGCTGCCAAGTCAGACATTATTACGGCCAGGGACAAAGCTGAATAAAAGGGTGGCCCAACTTAAATTTTATGTCGAGGCTATCTAGGATCAAGAAAAAAGCATGATGAAGCATGTGTGGTGGGAATCCCGAAGGAAGACCCTCGAGGGGGTTCATGCCCAGAATTTCGTCATATTGATCGAAATTAAGAACGCCAAGACATGTGAAGCTGATGCTGGGAGGCTAGCTTTTCTTGAAGAGGATTCCAATGTGTCCGAATAGTCGAGCGAATCCGATGGCAAAAAAGTACCCGAAGGTGATGACGCAACCCTCGGTGTAGATTAAGTCGTCTTAAAAAATTTTGTACTTCCTTTTTTGTCAAGGGAATTTGGCTTTGTACATAACATAAAATGCGGTTGTTCAGCCTTTGTAAAAGTTTTGATATATATATATATAAGGTTTTTCCCTTTCATAGCTTTCAAGTTTCTTCTTTACTTTATTTGTATTTCCAAAGGTAAAAATGCCTTAGCATGAAATAATAATGTTGTGTTCGAAGGTTCAACAAACCTTACCTTTATTTTCTTTCTGGGTTAAGGCATTGTTGGGGTTTGATGTTACCGAAGATTTTCCCCTGAAAATATCTTAAGTTTATGACTTTGCCGATGGCAGCCTTTAGAACTGGTTGTGAAAGTTTTCTTTTTGGAAGGCCTAGTTCTTATTACGGGTTTCGGACGTCTCTGAGCCGTGTTAATTTGGCTGTAGCCTTTTAGTTCGGGAGCTGGCTATTAGGATTTTTTTCCCGAGTTATCCGGGCTTACCCAAGATAACAATCCTCGAGTTGGGTGGCCGTGGCCTTTAGAAACTGGGGAGTTGCCTAATAGGTCTTTTACCTCCGAGGCCCTGTGACTTAGGCTATTTGAGTTTTTTGCACGGCAGTCCTCTAGTGAGGGAGTGGTCGTTCGTGTTCCGGTTATGTATTGCCCTTGGGCTCATTATTTTCGTAAGTATGAAACTTTTTAAGGGATGTAAATAGGAAAAATTTAAAAACATAAGATGATTGCAAGGAAAGTAATTCTCATTATTCTTGAGCAAAACAGTCATACATGCGTACATGTTTTATGCCAGGGATCGAGCAATCTATGTGGGCACGATTTGTTTTGATCGTTTGGCCCTTACAATAAATCTATCTATCAAGACCCTTCCTTTACGAAGTAGTTTCCTCGCTAGAGTTGATATCCGAAGGTAATGCATATCCGAGGGTAATCCCCTCCAGTATTCGAGGTTGATTGCAAGGAACCTTGGATATTGTTTAATTGATCTTCGGTGCTATATTTGTAATCGGGCTTGATTCTAAGTGAGCACGATCCACTGTTTCCTTGTTAAAAACCTTGCCGAAAAATCAATTTGGGACAAAACCGATCTAAGGGAAAAAAAGTGCAACACATGCTTTCAGACCTAAAGACTTTGTGCCGCTTCTCGTTGATCACCTGTAAGTGTTAGTCTGGAATCAAAAAAAGAAATCAAATGGGTCATACCTTAGCAGTAATACCATTTTAGGTGAGATATATGCCAATTGCTCGGTAGTTTCTACATTCATCGTTATGAGCTTATAAGACCCTTTCCCGGTGACCTCGAGAATCTGGTACGGTCCTTCCTAATTCAGACCCAATTTCCCTTCATTCGGATTTCGGGTGTTTAGGGTGACTTTCCTTAGCACTATGTCCCCGACATTAAAATATCAAAGATTGGCTCTTCGATTGTAGTACCTCTCGATCCGTTGTTTTTGGGCAGCAAATCGAACAAGGGTGGCTTCACGCCTTTCATCTAATAGCTCCAAGCTCGTACTCATGGACTCTTCAGTTGACTCCTTTGTTGCATATTTATATCTTATACTTGGCTCCCTGACTTTGACCATAATCAGGGCTTCAGTGCCATAAACCAATGAGAATAGAGTAGCCCCCGTATTGGTCTTCACAGTCGTGCAATATGCCCAAAGGACATCGGGTAGTATCTCCTTCCATTTTCCTTTGGCGTCGATTAGCCTCTTCTTAAGATTTTGGATGATGGTTTTGTTGGTCTATTCGTCTTTCCCGTTTATGCTAGGATGATAAGGTGTTTATAGGATTCTTTTGATCTTATGATCTTCAAGAAATTTGGTTACTTTGCTGCCGATGAACTATTTCTCGTTGTCAGACACAATTTCGGATGGCATCCCGAATGGAAATATGATGTGGTACCAAATGAAGTCGATGACTTCCTTCTCCCTAACCTTCTCATAGGCATGTGCTTCAACCCACTTAGAAAAATAGTCAGTCATAAATAAGATAAATTGACCTGGCCAACAATGTCCATTCCCCACTTCATGAATGGCCATGGCGACAAGACCGGATGGAGTAGTTCCCCGGATTGGTGAATCATCGGTGCATGTCTTTGGCATTTCTCAAATTTTCGAACAAACTCTTTCGCATCTTTCCCATATCTATCCGATAATAGTCGGCTCTGACTACCTTCTAAACCAATGATTTGGTGTCGGAATGGTTTCCGCAAGTGCCTTAGTGAATTTCCCAATGAACATTCTCGGTATCTTCCGGTCCCAAACATATTTCTAGAGGGCCATCGAACATTCTTTTGAACAAGGTTCCATCTTCGGACAAGGTGAATCAGGCTGCCTTTGCGCAGGGCCCTCGATTCCTTTGGATTTGAGGGAAGTTTCTTGGTCTTCAAATACTCAATGTATTTGTTTCTCCAATCTCAGGTTAAGCTTGTGGAGTTTATCTCGGTGTGGCCTTTTTCATCTACTGGCCTCATGAGTTGCACAACGGCCCCTGAGTTGAGCTTGTCGTCTTCGACCGACGACCCTAAGTTTGCGAGGGAAAAAACCTCACTATTTTGATCTCAAGGAACGTGCTGCAAAGTTCATTCCTTAAATCGATGTAAAGTTACTTGTAACTTATCTAGGGACCATTGGATTCGTTCTTCTCTATTTTCGAACATTTCGTTAACCTGATTCACCACAATGAGGGAGTCGTACATGGATTTGATCACCTCCACGCCCAAGATTTTTTCTAGTTCCAGACCTGCAATTATGGCCTCATATTCGGCCTCGTTGTTAGTCAATTTCAAAGTTCTAATAGATTGTCTAACCACGTTTCATGTGGGCGGTTTTAGTACAATTTCGAGTCCGAACCCCTTTGCGTTCGATGCACCATCCATAAAGAGGATCAAGATTCCCGAGGACATACCCGAGTTTACCAACAATTCTCTTTCGACCTCGAGTATTAGGCCCGGTGTGAAGTCAGCCACAAAGTCTGCCAAAATTTGAGACTTAATGGTTGTTCGGGGTCGATATTCAATATTGTACCCGCTGATTTCTACGGCCCATTTGGCCAACCATCCCGAAAACTCGGGTTTATGCATCATATTTTGCAATGGATAAGTTGTTACAACACATATGGGGTAACATTGAAAGTACGATTTTAGTTTCCTAGAAGCGTTTATCAAAGCGAGCGCAAATTTTTCTAGGTGGGATATCTAGTTTCACCCTCACCTAAGGTCCAGCGAACACAATAAATTGGAAATTTTGTACCTTGTTCTTCCCGGACTAGGACTCCACTTACCGGTATCTCCGATACTGCCAAATATAAGTACAGTTGTTCGTCTGCCCTCGGCATGTGAAGAAGCGGTGAGCTCGATAAGTATTAAGCTCTTTCAAAGCATGTTCGCATTCCGGAGTCCATGTGAAGTTACTTTTCTTCTTCATCAATGAGAAAAATCGATGACTCTTACCGTAGGACCTCGAGATGAATCGCCCAAAGGCGGTTATGTGCCCGGTTAACCTCTACACGGCCTTTATGTTGTCTACTACCGTGATGTCCTTGATAGCTTTGGTCTTGTCGGGATTGATCTCGATTCCTCGGTTGGATACCATGAATGCAAGAAATTTCCCTGACCGACCCCGAACGCACATTTTTTCGGATTCAACTTCATGTTGTATTTCCTCAATATACTGAAGGTTTCCTACAAATGCTTCAAATGGTCCTATGCTCGTAGGGACTTAACTAACATATCATCAATGTAAACTTCCATAGATTTTTCTATTTGTTTTTCGAACAGGTTTACTAGGCGTTGGTAAGCGGCACCATCATTTTTTAATCCAATGGCATTACGTTATAGCAGTAGGTTCCATATTTAGTGATGAACGAGGTCTTTTCCTGATCATCCGGGTTCATTTATATTTGGATGTACCCAGAATAGGCATCGAGAAAACTGAGTATCTTGTGAACGGCCGTGGCATCGATCACGCAATCGATGCTAGGCAAAGGAAAAGAATCCTTGTGGATTGTTTTATTTAAATCCTTGTAATCTACACGCATTCTTAGTTTGTTCCCTTTCTTAGGAAATACTACTACGTTTGCTACCATTCGGTGTATTTTACTTCCCAGATGGACCTATTTTAAGAAGCTTTGGTATCTTTTCTTTGATAAAGGCATTCTTAATCTCGAACTGGGGTCTTCTTTTCTGCTTCACCGAATGGAACTTCGGGTCCAAGCTTAGTTTATGGGTGGTGATTTCCGCTGGGATCCATTTTGTCGGGAAGATGTTCGATTAGTATGACTTGCTCCAACTCTTCGACCGTTGGTTTGGTAGCGGCGGAGTCATCGGGGACTATGAAGGATAGAGGGACCCCATAATCATCATCTTCGTCAGTCCCTTGCTTCTCTAGTTTTGTCGAGGCTGGCGTCTGTGATTGCTATTTAACTACTGTTTTGCCTTCAAATTTGACCCCTTCACCGATGAGAGTGTCAATATTGGATTCACTTTGTCAACGACAAACATTTCCTTTGCGGCGGTTTGCTCTTCATAGATTTTTTTGATTCCCTATGGTGTCGGGAATTTTAAAATCTGGTGAAGGTTCGAGGGCACTGCCCTCATGTTGTGGATCCATGGCCTCCCGAACAGGGCATTTACCTCATATCCCCTTCGATCACATGGAACTTGGTCTCCTGGATGATCCCGACTGCGTTTACTGGCAAAGTTATTTCACCCTTAGTAGTTTCACAAGCCATGTTGAATCCATTTAGCACTCGGGTCATGGGCACAACTTGCTCCTGTAGGCCGAGTTGTTCTACGACCCTTGATCGAATGATGTTGTCGGAACTACCTGGATCACTTAACACACGTTTAACTCGAGTCTTATTCATGAGTATAGATATTACCAATGCATCATTATAGGACTATATGATTCCTTCTACGTCCTCATCGTTGAAGGACAAGGTTCCTTCTGGTACGTAATCATGAGTTTGTTTCTCCCTTGTGATCGACACCTTGGTGCGTTTTAACACTGGCTCTTGGGGAATATCGACCCCTCTCTTCTTGCTCATGATTCTTGGCTCGATCACTCAGAAACTCTAGAAGGTGCCCGTTGTTGAATAATCGGGATACTTCTTCTCTCAACTGTCGACAATCTTCCATTATGTGGCCATGGGTGCCACAATATTTGCACATTTGGTTGGGATTTCTCTGGGCTGGATCGATCTGCAAAGGTTGAGGCCATTTAGTATCTTTGATGCGTTCTATAGCCAATACGATGGCGGTTACGTCAACATTGAAGTTTCCAATCATGGTTCTTCTTTAGGTCCGATATGCATGTTGAAGCCATCCTTGATCATGAGCCCTCGAGAGATCTAGCCTCGTTCATTTCTCCTTTCACTTCATACAGGGTTTCGCCCTGATCCGTTGCTCCTACGATCTCCATTATACGACCGGTATTGATCCCTATTCAACCTTGGTTCTCGATCAGTGCCCCTATTGATTCGGTAAATAGGCCTGATAGGATAACGGACCCGGAAGGAGCCCCCTATTGGACATCTTTGATTCTAATCTTTGATTGATACCATTTATGCACATCGGCGCAGGTAACAGCCAGGTATTCTAACAAATTTTGCATAAACTGTTTCAAAGCTACAGAGCTCCGTACATTGAGTCCTTGGGTGAAACCTTGAACGGACCAATCATCAGCGACCGGTGGTAGATCCATGTCACGCCCCAAAATCCCACCATCGGGCCGTGATGGCGTCTAACGTTGAACCCGCTAGACAAGCCAACGTAAATAGCTAAACTAGCATGAAAATGTCAACTTTTCATAATAAGCTAAAACACTTCGAAATTAAATAAGCAGAATAAATACAGTAAGCTAAATATAGACAATCACAATATATCGACGCAAAGTTTCCCAAAACCTGGAGTCAAAAATTCACGAACTGTCTAAGAGTGTTAAATACAAGTCTGAAAGGAAATACATGTCTACCTTTGAAACTAAATGAAATACATGACAGAATAGAAGACAAAGGGGATGGAAGAGACGCCAAGGCCCACGAACGCCAGCGGGTATACCTTGAAGCCTCTATGATGAGCTGGAAGACACTCCCACTAATGATGTCCATCGGGTCCGGCTGCGTAATCTTCACAACATAAGAGAAGTGCAGGTGTAGCATCAGTACAACCGACCCTTGTACTGAACAAGTGCCTGGCCTAACCTCGGCGAAGTTGTGACGAGGGTAGAACCAGACTACCAAATAAACTTGTGCAGTTCAAATAAATATATATACCTATATACAACGAATAGGAAGTACAGGGAGAAAACAATTAACAAAGGAAGGGGAACATGTTGTGGGGAGATAACAATTTCATATAAGAAATCTCAATAAGGAAAGGAACAACAAGCCAGCCTATCACTAAGGACAAGAAATCACAAACTTGAACGGCATCACCCTTCGTGCTTTTACTCTCTTTCCTCACTATGCAATGTATAAAGTAATCAATGTGAATCATGGCACGGCATCACCCATCGTGCTTTTACTCTCTTCCTCACTATGCAATGTATAATGTAATCAATGTAAATTATGGAACGGCATCACCCTTCGTGATTTTACTCTCTTTCTCACTATGCAATGTATAATGTAATCAATGAATATCGGTACGGAATGGTACATCGTACGGCACGGCATCACCCTTCGAGCTTTACACTCTTTCCTCACAATGTCAAACAATGCATGGCATCACCCTTTGTGCTTTAACACTCTTCCTCACCTAAACAGCAATCACAAACCAGGGCAAGGGAGTAAACAGAACAGATATACAAATCCCGGCATAGGAACAATAACAGAAATATCAACATCCCAGCAAGGGAGACAATATCAAACAATGCACGACATCACCCTTCGTGCTTTACTCTCATTATCACCAAGACAAGTGCACGGCATCACCCTTCATGCTTTAGCACTCTTCCTCACCCAAACAGCAATCACAAACAAGGCAAGGAAGTAAACAGAAAAGATATAGGAATCCCGGTAAGGGAACAATAATTAAACAATTAAATCCCGGCAAGGGTAACATCAATTAAATAATTAAATCCCGGCAAGGGTATAATTCAATAACTCTTTCTCTTTCTTTCACTTTCATTTCCATGATTTTTCTATCACTTGAGGCAACGCTCCAAAGACATAATATCTCATATTTTTTCATTTATTCAATTCACAATTTGAGCCAACGCTCCAAAGACATAATATATGTTTTCACAACATATAGAAATCATCAATTAAGCATGAAAACTATCAAGAAATCAGAATATTCACAACATAAGGACCCACGGTCATGCTACACACTGATGTATAAATACTCGTCACCATGCCTATACATCGTATTTGGCAATTAGCAAGTAGCAAATTATACTCAACTCCTATTCCTTCAAGCGACGGTTAGACCGAACACTTACCTCGGGTCCGAAGTATAGCAATCAACCTGAAACCACACGTTTGCCACAAGTATCCGACTCCAAATGGCCCAAATCTATTCAAATAAATTTCATACTGTAAATAACATCTCATACAATTGGTTCTACTATTCAATTTGAGGTAACGGTACGAAATTAGGTGAAATGACCAAAACGCCCCTCAGGCCAGATACCAGAGTTGGGTGAATTTTACATTTTCAGAACCCTCGAACCCACACGAGTCTAACCATATAAAAATCTCTCAATTCGGAAGTCAATCACCCAATCAAACCCCAATTTTATAAAAAACCTAAGTTCTACCCGATTCACCCAATTTTACCCATGAAAATCTTTGATTTTAAGGGGAAAACATGTTAAATGATGGTAATGATTGAAAGAAATGAGTAAAAACTACTTACAACTAATTTGGAAGAGTCTTGTTCTTTGGAAAAATCTCCTAGGAGTGTTGAGTTGAGAAAATTATGAAATGTGAAGAAAAACTCGGTTTTGTACAGTGCAGGCCACTGGTTGGCATCGCAATTGCGAACACCCCTGCATGGGAATTGCGAAGAATACTTTGCATTTGTGATCGCTGTGCAGAAGGAGGGAATTCGCATTTGCAAAGGAAGGATCGCATTTGCAATCACTGTGCAACCAGTGCACCTTCGCATTTGCGATACTGGCTTCGCATTTGCGAGCACTGTCAGTCAGTTCACTGTTCGCAAATGCGATGCTGGCTTCACATTTGCGAAGCCTGCAGAACAGAACACCAGCAGCCTTTCCAAGATCAAACCAAATATACCAACGGGTCCCAAATCATAATACGGACTCACACGAGCCTTCGGAACACCCAAAACCACGCTAAAACTCGAAATCACACCCCCAAACCTCAAGAACCAACTTAGGAAATTTTAAGTTTTCTAACTTTGCTAACAACGTGCCGAACTGACCTATACATAAAGACACCAAATTTTACAGATTACTCACACGACATCCTACGAACTTACCCGTGCGATCAAATAACCAAAACAACATCATACACATAGGATTAAACCTCAATATCCATGAATTCTATCAATTTTCATAAAAACATCAAAGTTTCTATTTTTAAGCCCGAAGCACGACAAACGAAATCCGATTTCAACCAAACTTTACAGAAAGTGCCTAAAACATATATAAGACCTGTACCGTGTGCCGGAACCAAAATAAAGGCCCAATACCATTACTTTCTAATCAGATTTCATTTTTAATTTCCTTAAATATTGTCAGAAAACAATTTTACTCAAAAATCATTTCTCGGGCTTGGGACCTCGGAATTCGATTCCGGGCATACGCCCAAGTCCCATATTTTCCTACGGACCCTCCGGGACCATCAAGTCACAGGTCTGGGTCAGTTTACCCAAAATGTTGACCGAAGTGAAATTTATTCATTTTAAATATCAAATCTTATCATTTTTCACAGAATTTCATATTTAAGTTGTCCGGCTACACGCTCGGACTGCGCACACAAATCGAGGCAATTACAAATGAGGTTCTCAAGGCCTCAGAAGTACAGATGTCATCAGAATCCCCACCTCTAAAACAATCGTTCGGCCTCGAACGGACAGAAGAAGGAAGTACCTGAGTCGGGAAATAAATGAGGGTAACGGCTCCGCATATCGGACTCGGACTCCTAGGTCGATGCCTTAGGAGGCTGACCTCTCCACTGAACATGAACAGAAGGGAAACTCTTGGATCTCAACTGACAAATCTGTCGGTCTAGAATAGCTACTGGCTCCTCCTCATAAGATAAGTCCTTGTCCAACTGGACAGTGCCGAAATCTAACACGTGGGCTGGATCGCCGTGATACCTCCGAAGCATGGACACATGAAAGACTCGATATACAGCTAATAAGCTAGGTGTCAATGCAAGCCTATAAGCTACCTCTGCCACTCGATCAAGAATCTCAAACGGACCAATGAATCTAGGGCTAAGCTTGCCCTTCTTCCCAAATCTCATCACGCCCGTCATAGGCGACACTAGGAGCAATACTCGCTCACCAACCATGAAAGCCACATCTCAAACCTTGCGATCTGCATAACTCTTTTGCCTGGACTGAGCTGTACGAAGCCTATCCTGAATGATCCTCACCTTGTCCAAGGCCTCCGGAACCAAATTTGTACCCAACAACCGAGCCTCTCCCGGCTCAAATCATCCAGCTGGAGACCGACACCGCCTACCATATAAAGCCTCATAAGGAGCCATCTGGATACTCGACTGGTAGTTGTTGTTGTAGGCAAATTCTGCTAAAGGAAAGAACTGATCCCATGATCCTCCAAAGTCAATGACACAAGCCCGGAGCATATCCTCCAATATTTGAATAGTCCGCTTGGACTGCCATCCGTCTAAGGATGAAATGTTGTGCTCAACTCAACCTGGGTGCCTAACTCTCGCTGAACTGCTCCCTAGAAACGCGAGGTAAACTGCGTGCCACGGTCCGAAATGATAGATACCGGCACACCATGAAGGCAAACAATCTCCCGGATATAGATCTCAGCTAACCTCTCGAATGAATAGGAGACTGCCACAGGAATAAAATGTGCTGACTTGGTCAGCCTATCAACAATGACCCACACTATATCGAACTTCTTCCGGGTCAACGGAAGTCCGGTAACGAAGTCCATAGTGATCCTCTCCCACTTTCAGTCGGGAAGCTCAATCCTCTGAATTAAACCACCAGGCCTCTGATGCTCATACTTAACCTGTTTACAATTCAAACACCGCGCCACATATGCCACAATATCCTTCTTCATTCTACGCCACCAATAATGCTTCCGCAAATCCTGATACATCTTAGTGGCGCCCGGATGAATAGAGTACCGGGAACTATGGGCCTCCTCTAAAATCAACTCTCGAATCCCATCAACATTGAGCACACAAACTCGCGCATGTAATCTAAAAACACCATCATCATCTAAGGTCACCTGCTTGGAACCTCCGCACTACACCATGTCTCTAAGAACACACAAATGGGTATCATCAAACTGCCGATCACGGATGCGCTCCAGTAATGAAGAACGAGCGACCGTACAAGACAACACTCGACTAGGCTCAGAAATATCCAACCTCAAAAATCAATTGGCCAAAGCCTAAACATCTAAAGCAAGCGGCCTCTAACTGACCGGAATAAAAGCAAGACTGCCTATACTAGCTGACTTTATACTCAAAGCATCGGCCACCACATTGGCCTTCCCTGGGTGATATAAGATGGTAATATAGTAATCCTTCAACAACTCCAACCATCTTCTCTGCCTCAAATTCAAGTCTTTTTGCTTGAACAAGTACTGAAGACTCTTATGATCAGTGAACACCTCACACGCCACACCATACAGTTAGTGCCTCCAAATCTTCAGTGCGTGGACAATGACTGCCAACTCTAGATCATGCAGTGGGTAATTCTTCTCATGAATTTTTATCTTCCTTGAAGCATAAGCAATGACCTTGCATCCTGCATCAACACTGCACCAAGCCCAACATGGGAAGCATCGCAATAGACTATATAAGGCCCTGAACCTGTGGGAAAAACCAATACTGGTGTCGTAGTCAGAGCTGTCTTGAGCCTCTAAGAGCTTACCTCACACTCGTCCGACCATCTGAACTGGGCACCCTTCTGGGTCAACCTAGTCATTGGGGCTACAATAGATGAGAAGCCCTCCACGAACCGACAATAATATCCTGCTAATCCCAAGAAACTCCGAATCTCTGTAGCTGATGCTGGTCTAGGCCAGTTCTTGATTGCCTCAATCTTCTTCGAGTCAGCCTGAATACCCTCTGCTGACACGACATGACCCAGGAATGCAATTGAACTCAACCAGAACTCACACTTCGAAAACTTTGCATAAAGCTGACTATCCTTCGGAGTCTGAAGAACCACTTTGAGATGCTGCTCGTGCTCTCCTGACTGCGGGAGTATATCAATATATCGTCAATGAAGACTATCACTAATGAGTCCAAATAAGGCCTGAACACTCGGTTCATCAAGTCCATAAAAGTTGTTGGGGCATTCGTCAACCCAAACGACATGACTAAGAACTCTTAATGTCCGTACCTAGTGCGGAAAGCTGTCTTAGGGACATTGGATGCCCTAATCCTCAACTGATGGTAGCCAGATCTCAAGTCTATATTTGAAAATACATTGACACCCTGAAGCTGATAGAACAAATCATCAATCCTCGGTAGTGGATACTTATTATTGATTGTAACCTTGTTCAGTTGCCAGTAATCAATGCACATCCTCATCGAACCATACTTTTTCTTCACAAACAACACTGGAGCACCCCAAGAGGAAACATTGGGTCTAATGAAACCCTTCCCAAGAAAATCCTGCAACTGTTCCTTCAACTCTTTCAACTCTGGCGGGGCCATGCAATACGGCAGAATAGAAATGGGTCGGGTGCACGGAGCCAGACCAATGCAGAAATTAATGTCCCTGTCGGGTGGCATCCCCGACAGGTCTGAAGGGAAAACCTCAGGAAACTCACGAACCACGGGCACCGAATCAATAGAGGGAACCTCAAACTGGAATGGCGCACATAAGCCAAATAAGCCAAACACCCCTTCTCGACCATATGTCTAGCCTTCACGTACGAAATAACACTGCGGGTAGAATGACCAGAAGTTCCTTTCCACTCCAAACGGGGCAAATCTGGCAAGGCTAAGGTCACCGTCTTGGCATTACAATCCAAGATGGCATGATATGGGGACAACCAGTCCATCCCCAATATAACATCAAAGTCAACCATACCCAAAAGCAACAAATCAACACGGGTCTCAAGACCCCCAATCACCACAACACAAGAACGATGGACACGATCGACCATGATAGAATCACCCACTGGTGTAGATACATAAACAGGAATACTCAGTGGATCACTGGGCATGACCAGGTATGGTGCAAAATAAGAGGACACATACGAATACGTAGACCCTGGATCAAATAGCACTGAAGCATCTCGATCACAAACCCGAATAGTACCTGTAATTACTGCATCTGAAGACTCAGCCTCTAACCTGGCTAGAAGAGCATAACATTGGGGCTGGGCCCCACCACCCTGAACCACATCTCTGGGATGGCCGGCTACTGGATGACCTCCACCTCTGGCGGCCTGAGCTCCACCTCTATGACCTCTACCTCCACCTCTAGAACCTCTACCCCCACCTCTAGCTGGCTGGGCAGGCTGTGGAACACCTGGTGCCTGTACCATGGCACGGGAACCATGATGTTGAGAACCACCTGATGCTCAAGGGAAAAATCTGGCAAGGTGATCCAGATCTCCACAAGTGTAACAAGACCTCGGCTGCTGAGGGAACTGAATCGGACCCTGTCGACCTAAATGACCACCCCGGAAAATCTGATGATGCGGTGCACTAATGGGAGATGGTGGCGCACCGTAAGGCTGCTGATCAGAATAGGCGGCTGATAACCACGACCACCCGAAGTACCATGGGAAACCTGAAGAGCTGAATGAAAAGGTCTGGGAGGATGACCTCTGCCTGAAGAATCCCTGCCCCCAGATGAGGCTCCACTGAAAAGACCGAAATGACGGGGCCTTTTGTCAGCCCCCTGACCACCACCCTGTGAAAAAATCATCTCAATCCTCCTAGACATATTGGCCGCATCCTGGAACAATATGTCTGTACCTGACTCTCTAGCCATCTGAAGTCTGATAGGCCCGGCCAATCCCTTAATAAATCCCCGAACACTCTCCCGATCAGTGGGAAGTATCATAAGAGCATGTCGGGCTAGAGTGATGAATCTGGTCTCGTACTGAGTGACTGGCATAGATCCCTGCTGGAGACGCTCAACTGTCTCCGAAGGTCCTCCCTCTGAGTAATGGGAAGGAACTTCCCCAGAAATACCTCTGAGAACTAAGTCCAAGTCAAAGGTGTAGATCCAGCTGGTCTGGCTAGGAAATAATCTCTCCACCAACTCTTGGCTGCGCCCGATAACCGAAAAGTAGCGAAGTCAACCCCGTTGGACTCCACTATCCCCATGTTCTGAAGAACCTCGTGGCAGTTGTCCAAGTAATCCTAGGGTCCTCTTATGGTGAACCAATGTAAGTAGCAGTAAATAACTTGGTAAACCTGTCCAGTCTCCACAGAGCAT
>ML411425.1:0-24741 GCA_005239525.1 Nicotiana knightiana
ACCCCAAAAAAAATTTACTTTTTTTTATTTTTTATGTTCTATTATTCCTCTTTTCTGCACCACCCGCCCTTAACCCCACCATCACTCCCCCTACAAAAAAAAAGTTACTTTTTATTTTGTGTTCCTGATTTTCTGGTTTCTGTTTTTTCATTTTTCTGAACTATCCACCTCCCCTAAAAAAAAAAAATTTATATTTTCAGTTTTGGTTTTTCTTTTTCAGTTAACAGGTTCGAAATTTTATGAGTTCAGAGGCTTATGTGTTTGGAAGTTTGTGGATTTAGAAATTATAGAGTTTGCTGGTTTGAAAGTTTAGCGGTTCAGAAATTTATGAAATTTGTGGGTTTGGAAGGTTGTTGGTTTGAAAGTTTATGGCGTCATGTTTATTGTATCTAAATTATAATTTATGAATACTCTTGAGAAGTTATTTTCCTTAATTTACGTACGAAATACTAAAAAATAAGTAAGATTACTACTTGATTTTCTGAAAAACATTTTCTTGAAAAATATTTTTCGTTATACCAAAAATACTCTTCGTTTTTAAGTTATGTGACAAGATTGATTTTTTTATTGGTGAAAAGGGATGTGGTCCAATTGAAGTTCATATTCGAGCAGAATTTTCCTTTGCCACCAATTTTACCGACTAGCTATTGTTTTGACACATTCCTGTTCGCCAATTCATTCAATGTACTTATTCTCAGAATCAAATAATTAAAGTTGCTCCTTATTTAGAGGCACAATTCATCTTTAGACTAGATAGATCAATCTCCTTACAAATTGTTTGATCGATTTCCTCTCGCAACCATCACAATTTATCTTTCTTTGACAAGAAGCCAGAATTTTTCTTATGTTCATATATCAGAGATATATGCTGCTCCAGAGACAATGTTCCAAATCGGATATATAAGGAGACATCTAAATAAAGTTATAAAGTATTTAATTAGCCTACCAATTATTTTAAGCTAGTTTTAAATTACACGTTTAGTTCATATTCAATTTGTTATTGATTTCCTATGCTATCGTGTCATCTCCGAAGACTATCATGTTTCATAATCTCCCGTGATTGCTCTTGTTCACACTCTTTAATTTATTTATAGGGTATGTATGAGAAAATGTTTTTTTATTGGTAAAATATTTGTAACGACCCGACTGGTCGTTTTGAGCTTTAGCATTCTGTTCAGTGGTTTGAGACTTTGAGTAGCTTCGTATGATGTATCATGACTTGCGTGTATGGTCAGTTATAGTTTTCGAGTGGTTCATAATTGATTTGGAAAAATGACTCTCGATTTGGAAGGTTAAGTAGGAAGATGTAACAACCCCACCATTCGTTTCGAGAGTTGTAGCCCCGTTCCCTCATTTACTGCTCATTTTATGTTTAATAGTTGCTATGTGACTTGCCGGCATAGTTGGTTCGGGCCCGGAGAGGTTTCATAATGAGTTGACGCACTTAGTCTCAAGGTTGGAAACTTAAGTTAAAAAAGGTTGACCGGGTGTTGACTTATGTGTAAACGACTTCGGAATGGAGTTTTGATGGTTCTGTTAGCTCTGTTAGGTGATTTTGGACTTAGGAGCGTGTCCGGATAGTGATTGGAGGTCCGTGGCTGATTTAGGCTTGAAACGGCAAAGTTGGGAATTTAGAAGTTTGACCGAAAGTGGACTTTGTGGTTACCGGGCTCAGATTAGGATTCTGGGAGTTGGATTAGGTCCGTTGTGTCATTTGTGACTTATGTGCAAAATTTGATATCAATCGGATGCGATTTGATAAGTTTCGACATCAGATGTAGAAGTTAGAAGTTCAAAAGTTCATTAGGCTTGAGCTGATGCGCGATTTTTTATTTTAGCGATGATTGAAGTGGTCTAAAGGCTCGCAGCGAGTCCGCAGGTGTGAAATTTTGGTCCACGGGAGCGGATGTTTTGGTCGCACCTGTGAATCCGCAGGTGCGGGTAAATTGTCGCAAGTGTGAGAAAGCCTGAACATAATATAAACGTTGGATTCCGAGGGTTTTATCATTTCTTGACTTTGCAAACTCATATTTGAGCGATTGTTTGAAGGAATTTCAAAGGGATTCTTGAGGTAAGTCACTTGTGGTTATTATTATTCAATAATTATGATTCCCCCATTGAATTTCCCACCTAGTGTGTGTGTTTTTGAGGTGGAATTCAGGAGTTTGATGCTAGGGATTTCGAAGGCTTAATTTGGGGATTTGAGTGATAATTTGGTGTCAGATTTTTGTAAATTTGGTATGATTATTCGTGGTTGAATGGATTTCGGATTTTGTGACTTTTATTAGCCTCCGAGACGTGGGCACAGGGCCCGACTTTTTAGTCGACTTTTTGACTTTTGGTACTAAATTAGTTTTTTCTTATGAAATTGATTCATTTAGCTTGTGTTGATTGTATCGAACTATTTGTGGCCAGATTCGAGGCATTTGGAGGCCGATTAATGAGCCAAGGGCGTATTGGAGTAGGAGATTTGCATGGTTTGAGGTAAGTAACATTTCTAAACTTAGTCCTGAGTGTATGAAACCACGAATTACGTGTTATGTGATTGGTGTTGAGGTGAAGCACATGCTAGGTAACAGGCGTGTGGGCGTTTACCGTAGGAATTGTGACTTGGTCAATTACATGGATTTGTATAGTTGAATAATATGTTGTTATCTGTATATTCTCCATGTGATAGAGAAATTGAGTTGCAAGTCATGTTAAAAATCATGCTTAGGCTATATGTTGGTATTGTAGGGACCGATAGAGTTCATATTACATTTGAATTATCTATTGAATTGCCATTTTATATTTATTCATAGTTTTAACTTGCATATTATATCTCTATCTCTATGATTCTTTATTGATACATTTTATCATTGTTGTTTGGGGCTGATTATCATGATTCTTGAGAGCCCGAGAGACTGGTGAAGTTGATGTTTGAGTGAGGCCGAGGTCCTGATTGTGAGGATATTTATGGGAGTGGGATACGATGCAACATTTTTATTTGATTAATGCCATGATTGGCTTATTATAGCTTTTGGGATGGAATCTCCCCTCCAGAGTCTGCACACCCACAGTGAGCGCAAGTTCCTACTTAGTGCGAGTGTCGAGCATGAGTGCTGGGCGATTTGGAGGATTGAGTGACTGTGAGGATGGAGTGAATAGGAGGACTGAGTGACTGATACTTTGGGAGTACGCATATTATTTCATTACTGTCTTTATACTTTAGTTGGCACATATAATTGTCATATAGATATCGAGTTGTATCATATCTGATTTCAATTGAATTTGACATGATTTACTTGTTTGAGGTTTTAACTTTTACACTTGGGAGCATGCCTACATATCTGTACTGTAATCCTGTAATTGCACTATATCTGTGAAGCTTGTCCAATCGTTAATCTTGTTGCTTACTGAGTTTGTTTTACTCACGCTACACCCTGCACTTCGTGTGCAGATCCAAGTGTTTCCGGACATGGTGGGTTTTGATTATAAGAGCAGCTTAGTCATTCGGAGATATCAAGATAGTTGTCCGGCATCAGCAGACCTTGACTCTCCTTCCCTATATTCATGCTTTATGTATTTAGTTTCAGTTTTCCATCGACAGTATTTTAGACTTGTGTTCTATAGACGCTCATGTACTCAGGGACACCGTGGTTTTGGAATTTCCGTATTGCGTTTTGATTTTCTATCCAGTTTATGAGAGCTTTAATTAATTAAACCTATTTTAGTTCATTTTTCATTTAAAAGTGTTGGAAATGTTTTGAGGTGTCAGCTTGCCTAGTACCATGTTAGGCGCCATGACGACACGCTAAGTTTTGGGTCGTGACAAGTTGGTATCAGAGCCTAGGTCACATAGGTCTCACGAGTCATGAGAAGGTTTAGTAAAGTCTTGCGGATCAGTACATACACATTTGCACTTATCTTCGAGAGGCTGCTGAACCCTTGGGAAACTTCACATTCTTGTATTCTTGTCGTGCTGATTTCTTGATTCCGAAAACTAAAAACTCCTGTTACTGTATTCTCTCACAGATGGTGAGGACACGTGCTACCGGATAGGAGAGACAACCACCAGTTAGGGCCACGAGAGGCCTAGGGTGAGGTAGGGGCCGCGGTAGGGGCAGAGGTGCAGCTCGTACAGCAGCTAGAGCAGCACCTAGAGATCCACTAGCCGCTCCAGCTCAGGAGAAGGTTCCAGATATGGTTGAGCCAGCGGGGCCAGATCAGGCACTAGTTCTTCCCATTGTGATTCCAGGCCATCAGGAGGCATTTCCTCAGATTCTGACTGTGTGCACTAGTCTCGCTCAGGTGGTTTCTGTCCAGACCACACCAACCACTTCTCAGGCCGGGGGAGGTACTCAGACTCCCGCCACCCGTACTCCAGAGCAGGTGATGCATGGACTTCTGACACCGGGGATGCTACCAGCCCAGCCGTTTGCAGCTACTCAAGCCCAAACGGGTCCCTTTATGAGTGAGGATGAGCATAAGAGACTTGAGAGGTTTGGGAGACTCAAGCCTCCATCATTCAGTGGGGCTGAGTTAGAGGATGCTTAGGACTTCTTGGATAGGTGCTACAGGATTCTTCGTAAGGCGGGTATTCTGGAGACTAGTAGGGTCCCGTTTACTACTTTTCAGTTTACTGGGACTTCCTTTAGATGGTGGGAGGCCTATAAGAGGAGCAAGCCAGTCGGTGCTACACCACTTTATGGAATGAGTTCTCCGTTATCTTCTTGGAGAATTTTGTGCCACCGACCCGTAGGGAGGAACTGTGCAGGCAGTTAAAGCAGCTATGTCAGGATGGCCTATATGTAACGCAATATGAGATGAAATTTTTAGAGCTAGATTGTAACGCATTCTGGTGGGTTCCCACTGAGAGAGAGAGGATTATGAGGTTCATTGATGGCCTCGCCTATCAGTTGCGTTTTGCTATGACTCAGGAGAGTGTATCAGGTGCTCGGTTTGATGAGGTGGCCAATATTGCTCGGCAACTAGAGATGGTCTATAGTCAGGAGCGTGAGGAGAGGGAGGCCAAGAGGCCTCATGGATTAGGTTGTTTAAGCGATGTTTCTAGTGGGGGTCAGTTCTACCACGGTAGGAGTCGTCCTTATAGGTATGATCTGATGGCTCGTCCAGTTCATTATGGTGCATTATCCAACCATGATTCATATAGTGCTCATCAGGGTCAGTCATCTCTTAATGGCTTTCCAGCTTAGAGTTCATCCTGTGCTCCATCGATTCGGGGTTAATCTATGCCAGATCCTTCTAGCAGTTATCCCAGTACTCGGTCCCCCTTCAATCGCCACCACCACCACCACTAGGGAGTTGCTTCGAGTGCGGGGAGTTTGGGCATATATGGAGAAAGTGTCCTCGTCGCTCGGGAGGTCCAGTGCAGCAGAGGAGTCAGGCTGCAACTTCTGCACCAGTTACTTCACCACCTGCCCAGCTAGCTTGGGGTAGGGCCCAGGAAACTAAAGGTCGCCCTAGAGGGGATGACGATCAAGCGGAGGTTAGGCCCTATTCTATGTTGTTCCTGTCAGGACACATGTTGTCTCTTCATATGCAGTGATCGCATGTATTTTCTCAGTGTGCCACATAGATGCTTCCACATTATTTGACCCTGGTTCTACTTATTCCTATGTGTCCTCCTATTTTAGTCATTATTTGGATATGCCCCGTGAGTCCTTAGTTTCACATGTTCATGTATCTATGCCGGTGGGCGATACTATTATCGTGAACTGTGTATATCGGTCGTGTGTATTGAGGGATTGGAGACTAGAGTTGATCTCTTGTTACATAGTATGGTTGATTTCGACATGATCTTGGTTATGGACTGGTTGTTTCCATTTCATGCTATTCTAGATTGTCACGCTAAGACCGTGACGTTGGCGATGCTAGCTTTGCCAAGGATCGAGGGGAGAGTTTCTCTAGATTATGTTCCCAGCAGGGTGATTTCTTATTTGAAGGCCCAACGGGATCTTTCATATTTGGCCTTTTTGAGGGATGTGGATGCTGATACCCCTACTATTGATTCTTTTCTGGTGGTGCGAGACTTTCGGGATGTGTTTCCTGCAGACTTGCCGGGCATGCCGCTTGATATGTATATTGACTTTGTATTGACTTGGTGCCGGGAACTCAGCCTATTTTTATTCCTCCGTATCATATGGCACCGACCAAGTTAAAGGAATTGAAAGAGAAACTTCAGGAACTTCTTGATAAGAGGTCTATTAGGCCTAGTATGTTGCCTTGGGGCGCACCAATTATGTTTGTGAAGAAGAAAGATGGTACTATGCAGATGTGCATCGACTATAGGCAGTTGAACAAAGTTAAAATCGAGAACAAGTATCATTTTTTGCACATTGATGTTCTATTTGACCAGCTTCAGGGAGCGAGGGTGTTCTCTAAGATTGATTTGAGGTCTGGGTATCACCAGTTGAAGATTCAGAACTCGAATATTCTAAAGATGACATTCAGGACCCATTATGGTCATTATGAGTTCGTTGTGACGTCTTTTGGGCTGACCAACGCCTCAGAAACATTCATGCACTTGATGAACAATGTATTTCAGCCATATCTCAATTCGTTTGTCATATTATTCATTGATGATATCTTGGTGAACTCGCGTAGCCAAGACAAGCATGCACAATATTTGAGGATTGTACTACAACAGCTAAGGGAGGAGAAGCTTTATGCGAAGTTCTCCAAGTGTGAGTTTTGGATTAGTTCGGTAGCATTCTTGGGGCACGTGGTGTCCAGTGAGGGGATCAAGGTGGATGCAAAGAAGATAGAGGTGGTTAAGAGTTGGCCTAGACCGTCCCCAGCTTTGGAGATTCAAAGCTTTCTCGGCTTGGCTGGTTATTATTGCCGCTTTGTAGAGGGTTTCTCGTCTATTGCGTCACACTTGACCAAATTGACACAGAAGGGTGGTCCTTTCATGTTGTCGGATGAGTGTGAGGAGAGCTTTCAGAAGCTCAAGAATGCCTTGACCATAGTTCCAGATCTAGTTTTGCCTTCAGCTTCTGGCTCTTACACATTGTATTGTGATGATTCTCATATTGGTATTGAGTGTGTCTTGATGTAGGAGGGTAGAGTGATTGATTATGCTTCGCATCGGTTGAAGCCCCATGAAAAGAACTACCCTGTTCATGATTTGGAGTTGGCTGCCATTGTTCATCCATTGAAGATTTGGAGGAATTATCTCTACGGTGTGTCTTGCGAGGTATTTAGAGATCATAGGAGTCTCCAAAACTTGTTCAAACAAAAGTATATTGAATAGGAAGTCGATGAATATGGGTAGGCTTGCATTCATTCCAGTTGGTAAGAGACCTCTTGTAATTGATGTTCAAGCCTTTGCAAACAAGTTCGTGAGATAAGATGTTTAGGATCCCATCCAGGTTCTAGCTTGTGCGGTTTCTCGGTCTTCCTTATATGATTGCATCAGAGAGCGCCAATATGATGATCCCCATTTACTTGTCCTTAAGGACACAGATCAGCGCAGTGATGCCGAGGATGTTACTATCAAGGATGATGGGGTGTTGATGATGCAGGGACGGATATGTGTGCCCAATGTAGATGGGTTACGTGAGTTGATTCTTGAAGAGGCCCACAGTTTGCAGTATTCCATTTATCCGGGTGCCGCGAAGATGTACCAGGACTTGAGGCAGCACTATTGGTATAGGAGAATGAAGAAGGATATAGTAGGATTTGTAGGTCGGTGTCTAAATTGTCAGCAGGTGAAATATGAGCATCAGAGACCAGGCGGATAACTTCAGAGGCTTGATATTCCGGAGGGGAAATGGGAGCATATCAACATGGATTTTGTAGTTGGACTCCCATGGACTTTGAGGAAGTTTGATGTTATTTGGATGATTGTGGATCGATTGACCAAGCCAACGCACTTTATTCCCGTTGGAACTACTTACTCTTCAGAGCGGTTGGCTGAGATCTACATCTGTGAGATTGTTCTCCTTCACAGTGTGCAAGTGTCCATCATTTCAGACCGGGGCACACGGTTCACATCACAATTTTGGAGAGCCGTGCAGCGAGAGTTGGGCATAGAGGTTGAGCTGAGTACAGTATTTAACCCTCAGATGGATGGGCAGTCCGAGCGCACTATTCAAAAATTGGAGGATATGCAACGCGTTTGTGTCATATATTTCGGGGGTTCTTGGGATCCGTTTCTACGCTCGCAGAGTTTGCCTACTGTCGCGCCCCTTTTTTCTCGCGAAATCAAGTTTCAACATGTGAAAACTCTTTTAAGGAGGTGTTAAAGAGAAGAGTCGACATCTAACGGTTTTAAGGTGCGTTAGGGCACCTATTTGCATATGACTCGAGTTTAACTAGTTTGCGTCACCAAAGATCAAGTAAGGGCTCAAAATTACCTCGAAGAGAAGGTGTTAGGCACTCTTCGGGGTCCACAACTGTGGGTCCCGACCGAACTTGATTACATGAATTAATTAGATGAACAAAGACAGAGAAAAGCAAAAAATTTGGGAAGTTTTATTATCGAAAGACTTTGAATAAATACAAACACTTGATTCAAAGATAAGATGGGGGTCCCAAAAATTTTTAGCCTAAAGGATCACCCCATGCAACATAAATAATACTTCATAACTCCCTTGAGATAGGGTGTTACTCGTATTATTCATCGGGCATAAACTATCATCTCCTGCTACCCAATTACTATCTTTAAGTTTTTACCTAAAGCGCACTAGTTGATTCTAAATAGTGCCTTATGCGTGCACTACCCATCCCATGCCTATGGTCCATGAGGCATTTGGACCTCTAACTTGGGTGGTTCTAGACTTGACTTAGCTTGCTAAAAAATGTTAAAACTAGGAAATAAATTAAAATAAAGCGGACTGCAATTAAATTCATTTAAAGGCTCACATTAGCCTTGCAATTAGACAAACAAATGCACGCAAGCAAATTTTACATATTAGGCAGTTTTCAGAATTGAAGGGATTGCAATTGTTAAACCCTATAGGCAGAGTTTCTAGATGACCGGATTTAGATGCGCAAGCCATTTTATAGGCCTAGGATTTCTAAATTACCAGTTGGTAACTGACATGCGCTGCTAAACCGTTTATTATAGAGTTTAGTTAGCAAATCTATAGGCATGATCTCTAAGTGATTTATATAATAAGGAACAGTGGGACTTACTGAAAGTGCTCAGAATTATTACGCTTCCTAATAATCGTGTGGATGGACAATAGAAAAACATTTGAAAAGCGAGTAGTGATATCCTATAGGTATGATTTATAAAGCTTAGCAATTGGAACTGATTTTATACAATTAACTCCTGTAGGCATGCTTTCTAAAAATTGAAAGTTGGGACTGATTTTTACAGATTTAGCTCCTATTGGAATGCTTTCAAGATGCACGATGAGATTGCAATAGCGAATTAATTAATTAGAATACTATAGGGATGCTATTTATTGAGCAGATTAAGGAGCAGTCATTAGCAAATATTCCTATAGGCATGTTGTCTAGCAACACATAGCAGCATGCATATGAACAGAGAGAATACTTATGCATTAACATACTGATTATGTGAGTGTGTGATTCCCTAATGACATGATTTCTAATAGTGCACAAAGATAATCACATATAACAAATAGATCACACAAATTACATGAACATGATTTCTACCCTTTTCATGCAAGTATTAGGAGATACTCATTTCCCAATTTCACTATTACCCCAATTGTTATTACATGATTATTACAGGCCCAATAATGAAATAAAATTACAAAGTGATACTGATAAATATAATAGGCCTAAGACATGCCCAAAAGATACCTAGCCCTGCCAGGCCTTCAACTAAGCTCTTTCTCCACACAGATCTCAACATAGCCCAGAAACCATAGGAGAGCTCGCACCAAACCCAACAACCATGGTTTGATCATAGGATCCAGGAAAAGAATTTTTTACGCAAGTTAATTGGCCCATTCAGTAGGCAGATAGAGGGGCAGAGTTGAGTAGTCAGGAAAAATGGCCAAGAACCTCAGGCCTTAGTGTGTCAGCGTTCACAAGGGTCTTAAAGTGGACCCCGAGCAGTTCTTACACTAGGGAGGTTAATAGAGAAAGCTTTAGTCGCCTTGGCTTTCAGCCGGCCAAGAATTATAGGTTTAGAATAGGGTAAACAACTAATGAAAATAGTAGTCAAATAGCATAATTTGGAGAAGTGCATTTGCATTTTTAGGAACAGGCATTGCAAAAGAGGTCACATAATGAACATATCAACACAGAGGTTACACAAACTCAAGAGACAGGTTAATGTTGCAAGTCTACACTTAGCACATTGGGCCAGGGTACATCTGTAAGAAGAAAAGAGTATTAGGCTTCTGGAATTATAAAGTTTATAAGAAAAGGAGCATTAGGCTAGTAAGACAAACAATTAACTCAACAGGTTCAAACCTAAGGGTCAGATTATGCTACATCAGGTATTAAACAATGCAACTCGTACCAATCAGGCAAACAAAACCAGATGTCACAAGGGACACAAGTTAAGAAACTAGTCTAAAAGGTTCCACCTAGTTACTAGGGAGTACAGAGTTGGGCAAGACAAGAACATATTAAGTGATAAACATGATCATAGGAGCAAATCACAGATAAAATGAGGGTTTTATCACATATTAGGGCATACTAAGGATATAAACCAATCACTATAGAAATCCAGAATAAGGCAGGAGATAGAATGAGGCCATGTAGCCAATGTAAACACTCAAATTACCAGTACACTGAGCTAAACAAACTTCAAACAGTCTAACTTGGTCAAGTTAAACACACATACATTTTAGAACTGACAATTAGGTATGAGCAAATGCTAGAGAGGTTCATGTCATAAGCAGAGTTACACATAGATATAGTCTAGAAAATGCATTAGGTTATGCAAGTTCAGAGGCATGAATATGCTAATTAGAAAAATAAGAGAACGAACATTGCAAGGGTTGAGAACTAACCAGTTACTGATTGACAAGGAGACAAACAAGAAAAGAACAGGATCACTTTGAATGTCAACACAACATTATAACCCAGAACCTTAGATGCGTCAAGTTCCCAAGGGCTTCAAGGAACCCAGGGCAATTCTCACACCCAAGGAAGGTCGAGAAAATAGGAATTCCGGTGGCCTCGACTTTCAGCCGGCCAAGAGCCAAAATCGGACAAGAGAATGAACGAACAACAGAGTGAAAATCTCAACTTTTTAGTATAAATTAAGCGAGTGAAAGTTTATCCAAAAGGCAATGGGGGAGGGGCTTAGATAGAAGTCCAAATCGAGCAATAAACAAGGAAACAGAGTAATTTAAGCAACAAACAAGGAAACAAAATATGCAAATTGGTCTGAAATCAATTTAAGAGAGAGATCTCTAAACCCTAGTTTTTTAGGGAAAGTGAAAATCAGCATAATCCAAATGAAATCGAACTCACACGGTAGATTGAACGTATATGGATGAAATAGCGCTTAAAATCAGAGATTCGAACTCTTTTGGTTCGATTTAGGAAGAGATTGCTCTCCATGTTTAGGCAAGAACCTAGGTAACATCATAAACGAACCACCAGTATCACAAGAGGTCAAATATGGAAAGAGTATGGCAACCAAATCCCATTATTAGTGGGATTAGGAGAGGGATTTAGGAGGGAGGCGACTAGGGTTCTTCAGAGAGAGAAGGGGAGGTTGAGAGAGTTTGGAGGCGGAGGGTTAGAGAAAAATGGGTTAGGAGAGGGGGTTAGGTTAATTAAAAGGGGAGAAGGGATGATGGACGTTGATCTTGAGGGATAAACGGCTGATATCAAAATTAGACGGGGCGGGTCATTTAGAAACGGGTCGCGATCGGGTATTAGTCATGGGTCGTTTGGCTTTGGGCTGGGTTATTTGGGCTAGGTATTTGAGTGTTTTGGGCCATTCATTTGGTCTGAAATTGGCTTAAAAATTGGGATGTTGTTTAAATACCCAATATTTATCAAAAAAATAATTTATAAAAGTAATTAATAAATAATAAAAATATTATTTGCTCACTAAATGATTGAAAATAATAAATTACCATTATAAAAAAAAATTCACAAATAATGTAATTATACATAAATATAGGCTATTATTGCAAAACTGTGCAATTAGCCTAAAAAGTGCAAATGCAATTATAGAAAAATAAAGTAAAATATTATAAACCATACATGTTGGTGTAAATAATAAGTTTGGATGATTAAGTCATCACAAAATAATTTGAAGGATAATTCTTAGATATTTATATAATAAAAATGCAGAAAGAAATTAATGTAGAGCTTCTAAAAGTTATGGAAAATTATGAAAAATGCTTGTGTAGGTTTGTAAACTAAATGACTATGCAAATATGCTATTTTGACACTATATATGCATTTTTTTTTAAAATATATGAGGAAATCTTTTAGTATCAACAGCTGCCCCTCTTTACCTGGGAATGATGAAAGAATTGTCGGGTAAAGAAATGATGACCGATTTTGACCGAATGGGGTGATTTGGAAAATTGAGGCCCGAACTCTAGTTTCTGAGTTGCCTACATATCCCCGGTATTATGGGAATCAGGCCGTGTGTAGTTCTGGATCCGGCGGTGAACTAAGCTGATGGAGTTGTTATAGGAATGGAAAGGCTCTTTCAGATAGAACGATATCAGATGGGTTTATCCGAAATCGCGAATGTGAATCTGGACAGTTATGGATGTATTTCAAAGAGAGTATTTGAACGATTATCAAGTGAAAATGGGTAACAGACGGTGATTGGTTGCATTTGAGGTGATTCAGGATGAGAGAATCGAACGGAAAATAGAGCGAAGATTGCTCTCGTTAAGAGAACGATTACCTCCGGGATTACTTGCAAAACGTAAACGCAATGCATGCAAGTATATATGGGATTATTACGAGAATTTAAACATGATGCAAATTTCCTTTGGACCATGAAAGTTGTCTTTGGACGATGAGGATGATGTCCTTATACCATGATGTCCTAGTCCATGAATCGCTTGATAAGGGATTCGCAGGCTATGAAAGGATGTTCTCGGGCCATGGAAATGGTGCCTATGAACCATGACGCCTTTGAATAATGATTCTCAGGCCATGGTATGGTGTCTTCTGGCTATGCGGATGATGCCTTCAGACTATGACGCCTTTTGATAAAATTGTGATGTTTCAGCCTATGAGATACAAAGACATGATGCTTGGTCATATGCGACGTGAAACAAGACAGAGCTTAGTCTAGTATAAGATCGGGGTGGATCTTAGCCCTGGGAAAGTAGATAATAATGCTAGGTTTCAAGTAGCATAACAAAGATAGTTCCACTTTATGCAAGGATAAGGTGATGCTTAGCCTTATGCGGTTAGGGAGGAAATGCTTAGCCTCATGCAAGAAGAGAAGACAGTGCTTAGTCTCAATGCACGGAAGGGGAGACAGTTCTTAGTCTCATGCAAGGAAACACAAAGCTTAGTCTTATGCAATTAGGGAGGAAATGCTTAGCCTCATGCAAGAAGAGGAGACAATGCTTAGTCTGATGCAAGGAAAGGCAGAGCTTAGCCTTATGAAATTAAGGAGGAAATGCTTAGCCTCATGCAAGAGAGGAGACGGGGCTTATTCTCATGCAAAGGGAAGGTAGTTCTTAGCCTTATTCAACTAGGGAGGCAATGCTTAGCCTCATGCAAAAGAGGAGACAATGCTTAGTCTCATGCAAGGAAACGAAGACAGTGGTTAGTATTATGCAAATAAAGGCAATGCTTAGCCTTATGCAATTAGGGAGGCAATGCTTAGCCTCATACAAGAAGAGGAGATAGGGCTTATTCTCATGCAAAGGGAAGACAATGCTTATCCTTATGCAATTAAGGAGGCAATGCTTAGCCTCATGAAAAAGAGGAGGCATAGCTTAGTCTCATGTAAGGGGAAGGCAGTGCTTAAGCTTATGCAATTAGGGTGGCAATTCTTAGCCTCATGAAAAAGAGGAGACAATGCTTAACCTTGTGCAAGTAAAAGGAGACAGTGCTTAGTCTTGTGCGAGGAAAAGGAGACATTGCTTAGTCTCATGCAAAGAAAGGCAATGCTTAGCTTTATGCAATTAGGGATGCAATGCTTAGCCTTATGCAATTAGGAAGGCAATGCTTAGCCTCATGTAGAAAGAGGGAAATGAGTGATAGTAGAGTATTTCTTAGCTGGAGAGATGTTTGCATTTGGAAACTTTGTCGTTATGAAGATAGTGATTTTTGTGAATATTCCTGCTACGTTCATTGTGCCTACATCCAAAGGAAAATTGTGAGTTTTGCGGGGAAGGTTGGTCTGTGCTTTCACCTTCTTGCTTTGCTTTTTCCCTTGTTTTGAGATCCTGTTCGAGTTGTCTTGGGTAGCATATGGCTGTTTAAAAATAAAGTTTTCGAGAAAATGTGCGTGTATTTGGTGAATTTAGTTATTTAAAAAAAACATAGTAGTATGCGATATCGAGTAAATTAGATAAACCAATGAATGTGACACTTTAGAGACATAGTGACTTCTTTGCATTAGATTTTTGAGGGTCCTCCTCAAAATTTTGCCCCATTTCAATAAGTGATTCTTTGACCGTTCTGCACGTGACGAAGTTGGCTGGGCTTGCTCCGGAATTTTGAGGGTCCTCCTCAAAATTCTGCCCCAGTTTCTGACCATGGTGGAAAATGAAGATTTTATTGAGTTGTGACTCAACCCATAGGGATGCCTACGTATCCCCTCTTAAACAGGAATCAGGTCAAGCGTAGTTCAGTTACATCAGATGAAGAAATGTAAACAATCTAAACATAGTGTCTATTGACTGTGTCTGAGTTGATGGGCTTTGGCCAAATCTCTCTGTCCATTTCTGCAAGTATGAGTGACCCTCCTGTTAGTACTCTATGAACCATGTAGGGCCCTTGCCAATTGGGTGAAAATTTCCCTTTGGCTTCATCTTGATGCAGGAAGATTCGCTTCAGCACCAGCTGCCCCGGTGTGAATTGTCTAAGTCTAACCCTTTTGTTTAAAGCTCTGGATATTCTGTTCTAATAAAGTTGACCATGGAATACCGCATTCATTATTTTCCTATCAATAAGAGCCAATTGTTCATAGTGACTTCGTATCCATTCTGCATCACTGAGCTCAGCCTCTTGTATAATTCTTAAAGAATTAATTTCGACTTCGGCGGGAATGACAACTTCAGTACCGTAGGCTAGCAAGTAGGGGGTTGCTCCGGTTGATGTCTGGACTGTGGTACGATACCCTAACAAGGCGAATGGTAATTTCTCGTGCCATTGCTTGTGGTTGTGTACCATCTTTCTCAATATTTTCTTGATATTCTTATTTGCGGCCTCCACGACTCCATTCATTTGCGGATGCTGTGGAATTCTTATGCTTGATCTTGAAGGTTTCACACATGGATCTCATTAAATCACTGTTAAGGTTGGCGGCATTGTCGGTGATGATTGATTATGGCACTCCAAATCGACAAACAATACGATCCCTAACGAAATTTGTGACGACCTTCTTAGTTATATCCTTGTAAGATGCGGCTTCAACCCATTTTGTGGAATAGTCTATGGCCACTAGAATGAACCTGTGCCCATTTGAAGTGGCGGAGGTGCACTTGTTGCATTGAGTTCATTGGGTGGCACTCGAATCATATCCACATGTACTTGGCATTGATGACACTTTTGGGCATACCTAATGCAGTCCGTTTCCATAGTGATCCAAAAATATCCTGCTCTTAATTCTTGAGAAAGATTGCACTGTACTTCCATAGAATCGCAAAATCCCATTGCTATTATGGTAAGAAGTCTCGTATGAATTGTTTTAAGCAAATCACGTTACTTTTTGAAAATGCGATCTTTACTAAAGCATTCTCTCCATTATTTAACACCATAACCTCTCATTTTAATGATGCAGGGAGATGTATTATTTTTGTGGGTTGTGGTCCCCATTTGATAAGAATGAATTTTTTCCCAAATCTCCTAATTATGCCACCTTGCTTTGTGACTAAAGAGGCATCACATTGGGCTTGATTTGCTGCCACATATGAGGCTAATCCTTATCCAAGTGTGCTTAATTATCACTCAATAATCCCTTAATTAACTAGGTAATCTCCCATTACCCAATAATTAACCAACTACCCACATAATTAAGAATTATCTCAAATTACTTAAAATACTACTCACTTTTAACATACTTATACATCTTACTATCATGGTCATGTGGTAACTTGTATGGAACTAGTTCATAAATACGGGGTATTGTAGCTTGGACCGTATTTATCTCAAAATATCAAGCTTCGAAGAAATTCACTTTCTTCGATTCGCTTAACACCTTCACGAATTTAATTTTCACTTGTTTGAAATAGCATAATACTTATAATCTCAAAATAATCTCATTCCCGAACATACGTCGATTAACTAACAACGAAACTTTAACATGCAAAAATGCGAGATATAACATCTCATTTCCGAGCTTCCATCAATTTACTTATGGCGTACTTTCACGTACGAAAATATGGGTGTAATAATCCTATAGGCATGATTTCTAACGGTTGACAATAGAAACTTGTTTTATAACACTTTGTTCCTATAGGCATGCTATCTAAGTGTATTAACGTAAACAACACGAAGTAGTTGATTAATTAGTTAGGACCATATAGGCATGGTATCTAGGTAAGTAAAAAATATTGCATTGTTGTATCCTATAGGCATGTTATCTTGGAGCGTTGAATAATAAACATAGAGACAAGTGTGCGCATTTTTGACAAATGGAGTGCAGTGTGTGCATGATTCCTATAGGCATGCTTTGTATTAGTGTACAATACATTAAATTAAATAGCATATTAGGAATGTTAAACAAAAATAGAAAATAGACCACATAGACCCTTTAGGCATGTTTTCTACCCTTTATGCAAGCATTAAATGTGTCTTTTTCCCCAATTTCACAAATTCCTTAATTATTTATTTACAAATTATTACAAGCCCGGTTAATGAAGATAAATGTAAGTATTACACACGGAAAACTGCAGGCCCAAGAGTGGGCCCAAAATGAAAATAACACAGTATTGTCTGTGCCTTCAATAAGCTCACTTTCATACAAATAGCAGGCCTAGATCCAAGCGCCTCTCAGACACGAGAACGAGCCCATTTGCACAGCCCAAGGCCATACATGAATTCATACTAGGTCAGACAATTACAGATTGACCACTCGACCCTAATAAATTAACGAGTCACACATACAATCAATTAAACAGTCGTGATGCCCACTAACAACAGTTCTCACTAGGACATAAATATAGAATCATGAAACATATTGACGAGGCTCACATAAGACAGCTCATATATGCAACTATGTCTTATGATTGTGTCATCCTATGCCATCGTAATTCTACTCCTCTCTGTCAGACATCATGAATCGACTTAGCTATACACATATGAGTTGTTGTCAAGGCTTGCACATAATTGGAACTAATGGAAATGTGAGTAAAGCTAAAAGAAGAATAATGGTATAATATTGAAATTAATTCTGAGAAATCAAAACAACATTGATGCAGATAAAATAAGTACAAACAGATAGGAGTATAATTATGAGGGTACATGACACTAACCAATTGCAAAAAAATGAATAAAGAATGAGAAACTCAGAGACTCAGGAATATCAGCAATTGCATGAGGGTGATGAAGAACCCCAAACCTCCAGTGCTTTAGAGTTCACAAGGGCCTCAAACGGACCCCGAGCAGTGCTTGCACTGGAGGAAGGTTAACAGAATATGATGGCCTTGGCTTTCAGCCGGCCAGAAGATTGAGCCTCTAAGTAGTACAGGACAAGGAAGAATGAGAGATACAGTAGTAATTTTTTAGCGTTAGAGTCTATCCTAAAGGGAAAATTGGGGAGGGATTTATATAGTGGTAGATTAGGATGAACAAATATGGAAAAATAATCAAATAAATATAAATAAGGAAAGAAAAGATCACATGCAATCAGTCCCAGACCTAGTAAAATAATAAAACAGAATCCAAAACCTAGTTGGAGTCGGATTTAGGGCAAGTCATTCACAAGCCTCAATAACGATAGAATGACTGGAGATATACCATATACAAGAGAAATTTTCTCTCTTAGGTGTATAGAACCACAATCGCACCCAGAATCATAGAATCAAAGCCAGATCTGGCTTGACATAAGTGAAATGGTAACGAAACTTACCATAAAACGAGTAATGGTAACAAGAAAAGGCAAGAAAATTCGCGTATGGATGCATACAAGGAAGGGATAAGAAAAGATCTCCATGGTCGACTAGGGTTTAGGTTTGGGAGATGAAGGTAGTGTTTGAAGGCGGCAGGAATGATAAATGGGGTTTAAGGTTTGGGTTATGGGGATATAAGGAGATGGTAAGTTTATAATAGGTCGTTGATCATTTGAGATCAACGGCCAGGATCAACGGGAGAGTAGGGAGGATTATTTGGAGGGATCAGACCGGGTTGGGTAAAAGGGAATTCTGGTTTGGGCTATGAGGGTATTCGACCAGCTTTTAGTCCGAAAATTGGCCTAGTTTTTGGGCCAGATTTTAAATAAAGAAGTTATGGGGAAACAAAATTTGATAAAATAGCATAAATAAATATAAAATAATGTTTATGAAGACTAAATTATAAAATATGTAAAGATTAATTTGACCCTGAAATAAAATGATCAATGCAATTAATTGTAATATATAGATTATTATTGCAAAGTTGTGTAAGTGGCTCAAAAATGCAAATATAATTTTATGAAATGAATTAAAATGCAATAAACATACATGTAGGTGTAAATAAAAAATTTGGATGATTAAGTCATTACAAAAATAATTTGAAAGGATAATAAGTAAATAATCAAGTAATTTAAATGCGAGAAAAGTAATTTTAAAGCTTTAAAAATTATGAAAAATTATAGAAAATACTTGTATAACTCTTGTAAATTAAATAATGATGTAAAATGAATTTAAAATATATACTATTTGGAAAATATATGAGGGCAAAATTAGGTATCAACATTATTGATATCAGGATCGAGTTGCACGTTGCAATAGTGCTTATTAATGTTGGGATCGGGTTGCACACCACAACGGTATTTGCTTGTGATGTTTGGTTATGATCTTTGCACGTACTTCATGATAATTGTTTCATTCATAGAAATGGGTATGAGGTTATGAGTTGTTTCCATGCCTATTAAGTGTGTATGTCATCGAAGTTAGTCAAGATACTTACCGAGTACATTGAGGTCGGTTGTACTCATACTACACTTCTGCACCTTATGTGCAGATCTTGGAGTTGCGTAGATATGGAAGACGAATCCTTGCATTGATTACGTACCCGCATTCCAGATTCAAGCTACCTCTTGTTCATGGTAGTTTAGGATTTAATTTCTGCTTATGTAAACTTCAAACAAATATTGCATGTATTCGTCATATCGGTTTTGCAAATCCAAATTATAGTGGGTCATGACTTGTACTACCAATCCTTGGAGTAGTTGTAATTAATTCGGTTGTATTTTTTATTAGATATTTTGTTATTTTATCAATCTGGTTGTAACTTATATTTTTGTCTTACCTAGTGGGTTAAGGTTAGGTGTTACCACGAGTTGGTAAAGTTTTGGGTCTTGACAAGAATATGCTTTCAATAAGTCATAAGTTGCGAGCTTTTCGCGAACACTTCATATTTATTGTTAGCGTTAATTTATTAATTAGTATAATGTTAGTGTCACGATCGAAAATCACTAGTCGTGATGGAACCTAACTCGGCCCGCTAGGTAAGCCAGCTAACAACCAATACAATCAAAATGAAATTTATAGGAAACATTGAAGAATTATTTGAACATTTACATATTAACCCAAGGACTGGTAGTACGAATCATGAGCTTATACAAATTTAAAATTTACAAAGCTGGTACAAATAAATACACGATATGTTTGAAGGTTACATAAACATATTAGCAATTGCAACTAGATGTTCGCACATGCAGAGTTCGCAATTGTGAAGTACCAGCACCAATAAACCCAAACTTCAACAAAATGATCTGAAACAACCCCGAAACTCATCTGCAACCTCCTGGGTATAAACCATATATGCATTTCAATTATAAAACATGCTACAGATCTGCTCATGCCCTCAGAACACCAAAAATAGGTCGCCTTGACCCGATATTGACCATGGTCCAACTCCAAATTACTTAACTTAACTAGTCTCTCAACCAATGATCAAAAATACACCTGAGCCCCTCGGTGTCACGACCCCATATCCTAAGCTAGCCATGATGGTGCCTATCATGGAACTAGGCTAGCCAACAATTACATACTGACATAATATTTCATAATTTTAAAAACTATTCCGATCTCTCAAAAAATTTCTTCCGCTTAAGCAGTTTAAAGCAACAAAATGAGTAAAACAGTTTATACACTACTCCAAAACTTGGAGTCAACCGTCATGAGCATCTACGAGTAGCACAAAATAATCATACTGTCAAAATACATCAAGACTCGGAACGAGGAACTAAGTACAAAACAAAAAATGGGAAAAGAGATGTTGTGGATGCTGAAAAACTACCTCGAAGTCCCAACTCCGGCTCCACACGAAGGAAGGAAACTAGCAATCGGTACCAGCACTTGTATCTGCACATAGGGGTGCAAGGAGTAATGTGAGTACGCCAAATCAGTAGTAATTAAAATAAATCAAGTCTAAGCAGTAAGAAACACATAAGATCAAATCATCCTTTCACAATAAGCACAGCCTTTCTTTCCAACTGTGTATACATTAAATCAACATGCTTTAAAAAACTGACTTCAGTAAAATCCTTTGAAAAATGTGTTTTCCTACAATTTCAGAAAAATTCCCAAAGAGTTTAGTGTAAAATGAAATAAATCACAAATAGCCCCTCGGGCCAAAACATGTATCATAAATCGCCCCTCGGGAAAATCATCACTCAGAATCAGTCGCTTAGCATACCTCACAATCACTCAGTATCAGCCCCTTGGGCAACCTCACAGTCACTCATGCCTCCCAATCACTCGGCACTCGGCACTCGCACTCAGTAGGTACTTATGCTCCTGGGGGTGTGTACATGCTCCGGAGGGGCACCTTCAGCCCAAGCGCTAATATCAAGCCACCTCGTGGCATCTTATATCCTCACAATCAAGCCCTCGGCCTCACTTAGTCAGAAACTCTCAGTAAGCTACTCGGGCTATCAGTAAAACGGTGTACTCGACCCAAAACATTATTTTATATCTCAAAATAGTGTAAATAAGGCTGAGTTTCGAAAACAGTTAAACATAATATGACTGAGTGTAAATCATAAGTCAACACAGTGAGAAAATAGCAGTAAAAGTCCCCAAGGGGTATAAACAAGTCGGCGCAAGGCCCCAAACATGGCTTACAACCCAAATATGGAAATAGTTTTGGAACACAATTTAACATATGATTTAAAGTAAATACGCAACTCAATAGTTGTCGCGGATAGGACCAAGTCCAAATCCAAAAAAAATCAGTGCACACCACACACTCGTCATCCGGCATGTGCGCCACTCCAAAAATAGTGAGAAAATACGAAGTCCGGGGTTTCATACCCTCAGGACAAGATTTATAGTCATTACTTACCTCAACCCGGCCCGAATACTAATCTGTGATGCTCTTGCCTCTCGAATCGGCTCCCGATTGCTCCGAATCTAACAGAAACTAGATTAACATCATCAATATACGCTAAAGGAATAAGGCCCAATCGAAAACTATCAATTTTAACCAAAATTCTCGAAATTGGCCAAACCCGAGCCCCGAGCCCACGTCTCGGAAGTCGATAAAAATCGCATCAGAAGAATCCTTATCACATCCCGAGTCTACACATATAAAATGCATCAAAATCCGACCATAATTGATACCTAAATTCCTTAATTATAAGTCTCAATTTCCCAAGACCTAAACCCCCAATTTATGCCATTAAAATCCACTAATTCCAAGTCTAATCCGTCAAATAACAACATAGAATCGCATTTTTAGTCCAAGAAACATACCTCCACAAAAGACCCTCGAAATCCTTCTTCAATTTGCTCCCAAAAGCCTCAGCCTGCATGCAAAATACGAAGAAAGTGCCTAAAATTTGCGAAGGATGGAATTTATACTAACTGCCCAGTGGTTCTACACTTGCGTCCACTTGCGCGCACATGAGGACTCGCTCATGCGGTCCCAAATGTGCACTTGCGGTAAACGCTTGGAGGCCCAAACTCCGCACCTGCGATCAAACTTCCGCATCTGTGGCTTCGCAGGTACGGTAAAAACCTCGCACTTGCGAAACTCCTCCAACCCACCAAAAACCGCATCTGCGACAATCCGTGCACTTTTGTGGCCCCGCACCTGCGGTCTACTATCTGCAGGTACGGTAACACCAGCACCAACAGCATTAGCTGCTATTTTCCAACTTAAAATCCCCAATGGCTATCCGAAATAAACCCGAGCCCCTTCGGGACCCCAACCAAAAATACAAACAAGCCCATAACCTTATTCAAACTTAGTCGAGCCTTTGAAACACCCAAAACAACGCTAAAACACCAAGATCACATCTGATTCAAGCTTATGAACTTTGAGATTTCTAAATTTCGCAAATGATGTCGAAACCAACCAAAACATGTCTGAATGACCTCAAAATTTGCACACATATCCAAAATGACACTACGAACCTGCTCCAATTTCCGGAATTCCATTTCGACCCCGATAACCTATTTTCCACTGCCGACCGAAAATCGCCAAAAACTAACTTTCGCCAATTCAAGCCTAATTCTACACCGGACATCAAAACCACATTTCGAACACACTCCAAAGCCCCAAATCACCTAACGAAGCTATCTGATTCATAAAATCTACATTCCGAGGTCGTTTACCAATAAGTAAACTCCCAGTTGACTTTTGCAACTATTAAGCAAATTTAAGAAACTAAGTGTCTCAGTTCTCACCACGACCACTCCGAACCCGAACCAGCCGACCCAACACAACATAAATAGGCTAAGCAACATATGATAAAGCATAAATAGGGAAAATGGGGCTAAAATTCTCTGAATGACCGGCTGGGTCATTACATCCTCCCCCTCTTAAACAAACGTTTGTCCTCGAACGGGTCTAGAAACATACCCGGAGCCTCATATAAGTGAGGATATCTGCTCCGCATCTCCCGCACGGTCTCCCAGGTGGCATCCTCCACCGGCTGCCCTCTCTACTGAACCTTCACCGAAGCTATATCCCTAGACCTCAACCTTTTGACCTGACGACCCAAAACAGCCACTGGCTCTACCTCATATGAAATATCACCCTCGAGCTGAATCGTGCTGAAGTCCAAAACATGAGACGGGTCACCAACATACTTCCGGAGCATCGAAACATGGAACATTGGATGAATACTCGATAAGTCGGGTGGCAAGGAAAGTCTATAAGCCACCTCCCCAATCCTCTGAAGCACCTCAAATGGCCCAATGAACCGGGGACTCAGCTTTCCCCTCTTCCGAATGTCATAACACCCTTCACGGGTGACACCTTCAGCAGCACCTTCTCCCCCAACCATGAAAGACACATCTCGGACCTTCCGGTCTTCATAACTCTTCTACCTAGACTGCGTCGTGCGAAGCCCCTCCTTAATAAACTTCACATTACCCAACGCATCCTGAACCAAGTTTGTGCCCAATAGCCTAGCCTCGCGCGGCTCAAACCAACCAACCGGAGATCTACACTTCCTACCATATAAAGACTCATACAGAGCCATCTGGATACTCGACTAATAACTATTATTATATACAAACTCTGTGAGTGGCAAAAACTGGTCCCATGAACCCCCAGAATCAATGACACACGCACGCAACATGTCCTCCATAATCTGAATAGTGCGCTCCGACTGCCCATCGGTCTGAGGATGAAATGTTGTGCTCAACTCAACCTGATTACCTAAATCCCTCTGCACAGCCCTCCAAAACTGATATGTGAAGTGAGTACCTCTGTCGAAAATGATAGAAATCGGAACCCCATGCAATCGGACAATCTCCCTGATATAAATCTCAGCTAACTTCTCTGAAGAATAAGTAGTACCAACAGGAATGATGTGCACGGACTTGGTCAATGATCACGCTCAACTATGTCTTATAGAAAGACTAAACGGGCGTTGCAAATATAATCTAGGGTATTATGCCCAGAGTCGATCCCACAGGGAATTGACGTATCAAGCAAGCTGTTAAAATACTACTCAGCTGTCACCTGATGTTATTTAAATTACTAATACTAAAGATTAAAACTAAAGTTTAACTACGCTAATGTATAAACAATTGTAATAAAAATCTAAGGTTATGGTTTCCCCCGCTGGTGAACTTACTTCTCGGATACTTCGTATAGCTTGATTAGTTGTCTCTATCAATCATGAACACTCTATCTACCATAAATCTCTCTCAAGTAATTATGATAATTTACTAGACGCACTCTCTCAAGTTACGCTAGCTAGATTGCATTACAGTTCACTTAGATTGCACCCGAAGTATCGTTATCTCTAATTCAACCTCTAAACCATCAGTTATGACTTTCGTCTATACTCTGGGAGTGGTGTTGTTCAAACAATTACCTAAATATGCGCTCTCTCTCAATTACATACATAATAAATAGGCACAGCTAATTGAGGGCCCTTCAATCAACTACAACAAGAATGTAGTTGAACAAATAGAAGCTAATCAACCAATCAAAGCTATATTAATATCACAATAAGTTTATTCCCCAACGGGTTCTACCAAA
>ML411426.1:20652-32207 GCA_005239525.1 Nicotiana knightiana
TAATAGAACATACTATTATATATGTATCATATTGATTTATGTTTAATTATTAAATTCAGTTACCTTGAAAGTGTATATCGACAAAAAATTATTTTGTCAGACGACTAAAAAAATATAACTATCATATATTACTAAGAAAATTCTCCCATAAGAATATTTTAATAGATCATATGTTTGTCAATTTTTCTAGTTTTACTAAACATATATTTACTTATAAAAAATTTAACAAAGTAAGATTGAAATAATATTTATGTAACAAAAAAATCCGAAAAACCCGACAAAATCGAACCAATCCAAATCGATATAATTGGTTTGGTTTGATTGTGATAAAAAGCGAATAAACTCGATCCATGTACACCCCTAACCTTCATGTTCCAAACTGTATAAAGCTTTTTGCACAAAGTAGTTATACATATTATTTATGTTAAACTATTGCTTCTACTACTATATTTTATCCGAAATTAAGATCTGCTGGGCGATTTGGGAGGGTAAAATTGTATAATTAACAGCTCTTTTAGGGTCTATTTTTGTAAAGTCACCAGGTAATTGGAATTGGTAAAATTACTAGGTGGTAGTTATACAACCTAATAATTATACAGTTGTGTAATTACGATGACATATTTGTTTGTCATAGTGTAATTACAAGTTTACTGTTTGATTGTGCAAGTGTAATTATACAGTTAAATTAAATTTTAAATGAAGTAATAATCAAAACTTAAAAGTTAATATATAAATATATGCCTATAAATTTTTATAAGTATAAATGATATTGTATTTGATATTTAAGATGTATATTTTTTCGTGAATACACATTAACTAGTAATCATATATTTATAACTAATATTGTAAAAATAATATATATATATATATATATATATATATATATATATATATATATATATATATATATATATATATATATATATATATATATATATATATATATATATATATGTAGGAATATCATGTAATTCACGTTTGATAAAATAAATTAATATTTATAAATATAATGTCGTAGCATTATTCAAATATTTGACAAACCTAATCTCTCAATTCTAACTAAAAAATGAACAACATGCTACGTGGAGTAATACTACTAAAACAAGTAAATTGGAGCTATAAATATAACATAATTTCAAAATTCAAAAAAAAAAAAAAAAAAATAGTTTAACATATGTCAAATTCCAACATAATAATAGTAAGTTCCACTACTACTTAAGATTAGAAAACATAATAAGTATATAACTATATTCAACAACGAAATTTCATTTTAACTGCATTACTCATTATATGTCAAGTTTGTTAATGACTCATTATTTCTAATATTAGGAGGTGTAGTTTCAAAAAGTAGAATAATAAAATAAATAAAATATAAGCAATTACATGGAATCACAAGAAGTAAAGATAGAGAAATAAAAGATAAATAATGTACAAAGAAAAATATATTTTAAAATTTCAAAAGAAATTAAAAAGTAAAAATAAAATTAAAAAATTAAAATAATAGAAATAAAAAGTTATAAAGAAAGTAAATTAAATAAAAACAAAAAGAAAAGAAACTAAAAAGCAACCTTGTAATTACATAGTGTAATTACCACCAATTCTCACCTCCCCTTAAGAATTAAAGAGTGTAATTACATCCCTCCAATTACATCCAATTTCATACTGACCAAGTAATTATTCGGCCAAATAAATATGTCAAACTATGTAGTTACACCTAAATCTATTTCTAAAGTGACTTTTCAAACATGCTCTTAATTGTTATAGAACAAATAAATGGTAAGGAATTACTGAATGCATTAAATAGCTTTAGAATAAGGTCATGACAGAGACTGAAGAGCGACTCTACGAGGTTAAAAACTAACAAGCACATTCAAAAATATAGTAGCTACAAATGGAACTACCAAAGTACTAATGGATATATATATATATATATGCGTTCCTCTGATTATTGCTGAGCTACACAACTGTATGATTTAATTCACTTCGTTTTACGTGGCACTGTTTTGCAGCTGTGCCTGTATTGGACAAAGAATTCAAAAAAGATTGTATACATTTATCCAAAGGCCAAAAAGAATAATATAAAAATCATTCAAAATAGCTTAGCGTTAGCCATTGATTTTCAAATTTACCCGTTTTTCCGATCTAAATAAAAAAATCAACAAAAAAAAGATATTATAACTTTGAGCTATAATTCTTAATATGTTATCAACACACGATCTCTAACCAATTGAGTTACATATGTCTGTAAATTTTTACTGTATCAGTCAAGGTTTGTTCAAGCCTTTCACAAAGTCAATGTTAACACCGAACTACTCAGCTTTTATGTCCATTTGACAGTGTTCTAGTTTGTTTTCAACTCTTGCTACTCATATGTTATTATGTTTATTGGAAGAAAAAAAAATAATTACTCAAGTTTCTGGGGTGGATTACAACATAACACCACGAAAGAGTTCGCTATTTTTGAGACCGCGAGCGTTGACAAGATTGACCTCCATTGGTCCAAACATGGTCGACATATCTCACTTGTCCAGAAAGATAATATGATTCAAAGAAATTAATTAAGCTCTTTTGTGAATGGCAGAATGAAACACTGAAATTAGCATTCAAAATTGGTAAGTATAATACTATGGGTGGAGCATTCAAAGTAATAATATTTTATTTTTTTAGTTGAAATTTTTATCCGAGTTGGGTTAGTGTTTGGGGCGGGTTAGTCCGAAAAACAAGTAGATATGGGTGGATCTTTCTGATAGCTTAGATGATTTAATTTAGACCAATAAGAAGTTGCCACGTGGATTTAAATAATTATTATTCTTAATTCACCATTGACCTAACGGTCAAAGGGCATAAGTGAACCAAAAAGGTAGATGGAAGGGTATTTTTAGCCCAATAGATGGATGAAGAGTATTTTTAAACCTTTTCCAATAGTTTCGTGACATTTTTAACCCTTTTCCGTCAAATTTATTATAAAAATTTAATTTGGGTGAAGTTTGGTTTGAAAATGAAAATTTGTTGAACATCATTTTCCAAAATATATTTCACTTTTAAAAAAAAAAAAAAACATGAAACATGACTTATACCTATAAGTTATAAAAACTATCAAAAATACCCAACAAACAAACTTACTAATCATGTATATGCAGAACCTTCATCGATGCTATTCATTATCATTATCACAATCATCAGTGGCGATGCCACATGGTCATAAGGGTGGTCAGTTGACCAATCTTCGTCGAAAAATTGCACTGTGTATATTGGTAAAATATTACGTTTTAGAGGTATATAACACATATTAAACATCCTTTATCGGAAATTTTTTTCCACTTCTTTCAATTTATTTTTTGGGGTAATTAATTAGGCTTGTTATTAATCACCAAAGCAATTACAAATCATTAGCTTAACACAACTCAACCAGCTAATCTAAAAAAAAAAAGAACACAAATCAAAGATCCCAACTTTCCTATACAGTAGTGCTATGTGTAGATTAAGAGAGAAACTCAGAAATGGAAGTGAAAAACGAGTGATTACACCATTAGCAACTCAATTTCCACCCCTGTCTTCGCTAATTTCGACAAGCAAAATAGCCACTGGAGCTAGGATATTGAACATAAGTGAGCCTCTGCAACTGCAATTGCCAGGAATTACTGAATAACAACAACCAACACAGCTCAAACAACCAGATCTGAGGAAACCTGAGCAGACTTTAAAGGGACAAGAGTCAAGCAGAACTTGGCCTGGGCTATTCAATCGAAATCGAGCAGCAACTAACGGTATGTCACTTGATTACATACCACCAGAGTTGATTGATGGAAGTCTAATAGTTAAGCTTGATAAGGAAGAAACAAATAGGGAAGCTGATAAGTACAAAGCTGCATTAGTAGTTTATGTGATAGGGGAAACGCCAAGATATAACTATATGAAACGGTATGTGGCTCAAAATTGGTATATGGTAGCTGAACCTGAAGTGTATTATCATGAACAAGGGTATTATATTGTTAAATTCCAGTCGATAGCTGATTTGAATGAAGTGCAGTATGCAGGACCATATAGCATAAATAACAAGCCAATGATCTTGAAGCAATGATGCCCTGAGTTTGATTTCAATGCTGAGTTTCTTACAAAACTACCTTTGTGGGTTAAATTTCCTAGCCTACCTATGAATTGCTGGAGCTGAGATTTATTGAGGAGGATAGATAGTGCAATTGGAGTGCCAAAGTATGCGGATGAATGCACAGCAAAACAAACCAGAGTATCATTTTCCAGGATGCTTATAGAGGTCAGTGTTACCAAGCCATTACCAGATGAAGTAACTGTACTTGATCCATCAGGGAAAACATTTCAACAATCAGTTATATTTGAGTTGAAGCCAGACTATTATGAGGAATGCTTAATGATAGGACATAATTGTGCAAAGCAGAAACTGAAAGATGTGAAGAATGAGGAACAAAGAAATAACAACGTTCAAAAGAGGAAGCAATGCCCTAAGAAAATGGTGCAAACCTAGGTACCAAAGGAAGATAAAAGAGATGCAATTGGAACTAATGATGAGAAGAAGGGAAATCAGTTTACAGCAGTCAATCAATAAGTTTAGAAGCCAATAGAGAAAGTGGATACAGAGGAATTGAGTCCACATTCTAAAGAGAAGCATTTATTAAAAGGAAAGGCAACAAAAGAAATTAATGGTCGACCTGTGAAGCAACTGATTGAAGCAACCATTCATATGAGAAATAAATTTGAGCTCCAGAAATGTGAAGATGATATAGGTGGAGGATCTATATGTCATCAATAATGACATGGTTAGTATGGAACATGAGGGGGATAAATAAGAGATATAAGCAGAAAGAGTTAGCTAAGTATCTCAAAGAAAATAAAATTAAAGTAGCAGGATTAGTGGAGACAAGGATGACAGAGCATAGAGCTCAAGTAGTCTATAATAAAATTGCCCCAGGATGGGGATTTGAGAATAACTACAGGTATGTACAGAATGACAGGATTTGGGTAGTCTGGGATACTAATTCTTACAAGATTGAAGTTCTGAAGAAGGCAGCACAGTTTATCCATTGTTCAGTGGTGAGCAGGAATCAACAAATTGAGTGTGAAATGACAATAGTATATGGCTACAATACAGTGGAGCAGAGGAGAGAGTTATGGCAACAATTGAGCAGATTGGCCCAAACAACATCTAAACCATGGATCATTTGGGGAGATTTCAAGTCTATCTTAAGTCCACAATATAGATTGAAAGGAGCAGCAATCACTAGCCATGAGATAAAGGATTTCACAGAATGTATTCAACAATTGATGCTGAATGAATTGACATGTAAATGATACTATTATACTTGGACAAATAAGCAACAAGGAGGTGATAAAATATGGAGCAAAATAGATAGAGCCTTTGGAAATGCTAAATGGATGTTAAAATATGGTCATTTGCTGAATGAGTACAAACTTCCACATATATCAGATCACTGTCCTATGATAACCACAAATGTGAGGGAGCTAAGGACCAAAACAACATTCAAGTTCTTCAATGTATGGGCAACTCATGAGAATTTTCTTCACCTAGTGGAGGAAAACTGGAAACAAAGATATCACTCACATAAGATGAGGAACATCTGGATTAAACAGAAGGAATTAAGGGAGAAGCTGAAAATATTAAATGAAACTGAATTCAAGGGTGTAGCAGCAAGAATTACTCAAGCAAGAGAGGATCTTCAAGAAATACAACTCAAGATAAGGCATCAATCTTAGATGAGTTATCAATGGAAGAAAAGAATACTATCTGCCAACTTGAGAAGTGGTCAATGATAGAAGAAAGTTCACTACAACAAAAAGCCAGGGCAAGGTATATCAAACTTGGAAATGCTAATACATTTTTCAGCTGTTATAAAGGATAGAAAACATAAGAAACAAATATTAGAGTTAGAGTCTCAAGTGGGTGCAGATTAATAGAAGCAAGAGATATCAAGATAGAGATAATACAGTTTTATAAGTCACTTATAGGAGCAGCTTTGCAGAATGTGACAACAGTTAGCAAGCTAATCATGAGAAAAAGGGAATGCACTGACTCATACCCAACAACTTCAACTTTGTGAAGAAGTGACATAGGATGAGGTTTATTCAGGTCTCCAAACTATAGGAGATGACAAAGCTCCGGGTGTAGATGGATATAATGCAGTATTCTATAAAAGAGCTTGGCCATTCATTAAAGATGAAATCATTGAAGTTGTACAAGAGTTCTTTACAACATGAAGAATGTATAAAGGAATTAAATGTGCAGCAGTCACCCTGATACCAAAGGTAGTCAATCCTGCTACAATCAAGGATTATAGGCCAATTTCCTGCTGCACAATTTTATACAGGATCATAGCAAAGGTCTTTGCTGGCAGAATTCAGAAGGTGATAACATCTATTATCACTGAAACTCAATCAGGATTTATCTTAGGAAAGAGAGTAGCATATAATGTGATAATGGCACATGAGTTGGTGAAGACCTATACAAAAAAGCATATATCACCTAGATGTATATTTAAGGTTGATATTCAGAAGGCATATGATACAGTGGATTGGAGATTTTTGGAACAAATGCTCACATAACTAAATTTTTCTCAAAAATTTATCAGATAGGTGATGAAGTGTGTTACTACTGTTATTTACTATCTATTTATAAATGGAGAGCCAACACCACCCTTTGATGCTACCAGAGGACTTCATCAAGGAGATCCAATGTGTCATTTCATATTTGCTATTGTTATGGAGTATTTGAGTAGAAGTCTCAATACCTTAAAGGAAGAGAAACAATTTAAGTACCATCCAAATTGTTCCAAGATAAGCATCATACATCTGTGCTTTGCAGATGACCTTCTCATTTTTGCTAAGGGAGATAAAATATCAGTGGGGCTTCTACATGAAAATTTTGGTATATTCACAAGTGCTTCAGGGTTACAGGCTAATCAATCCAAAAGTGTTATATATTATGGTGGGGTTTCAGAAGAAAGCAAGCAGGAAATTGAACAAGTAATTGGATATAGTCAAGGTGAGCTACCATTCAGGTATCTGGGAATCCCACTAGCTACTAGAAAACTGAAATTGGTAGAATGGCAGCCTCTAATAACCAAAATCACAGCAAGAATATCATCATAGACAGCCAAGAAGTTATCATATGCAGGGAGAGTGCAATTGGTAAAGTCAGTATTGTTTGGTATTCAATCCTATTGGACACAACTGTTTATCATACCTGCTAAGGTGATAAAAGCCATCAAGGGAAATTGCAGAAGATATATATGGTCAGGAACAAATAAAATTACCAGAAAGTCACTTGTATCTTGGAGTAAGATGTGCATGCCAAAATCAACGGGAGGTTTAAATCTCACAAATCTTAAACTGTGGAACAAAACAACCATAATAAAGACTTGTTGGGATTTGAAGACTAAAAAAGATACTTTGTGGATTAAGTGGATTCATGAGTATTACACAAAAAGAACAAACTTTGGAGAGTATGACTATCCCTCAGCAAGCTACCTGGATGGTCAAGAAAATACTCAAAGCAAGAGATGGACTGAGAAATTCACAACCAGAATACTTGAAGAAAAAAAGTATGATCAGAAGCATCTATCTGAAAATGGTTAGGGAGTTACCTAAAGTTACATGGAAAAACATCATGTGTGGCAATGAAGCAAGACCAAAAGCAGTTTTTATAACATGGCTACAACAACAAGATAGGCTGCTAACTTCTACAAGACTGGAAAGCTGGGGGATTCAAGTAGAAAATAGTTGTGTCATGTGTAAAGAGGTAGCTGAAACCAGAGATCATCTATTTTCAGAATGTTCAGTTGGAAGACAAGTTTGGAAGAAGCTAATGCAGTGGATACAAATCACTTGGGAGAATATGAATACATGGAGTCAGATGCAACAATAGATTGAGCAGAACACAAAAGGGAAACTGAAGGAAAAGTTAGTGAAGATGGTGTTTACAAAATATGTGTATGCAGTTTGGATGGAAAGGAACAACATGTAGTTTTCTCATAAGGATTGATGTTTTATACGTCAATACCACACAAGAGGGGGGGGGGTGATTTGTATGGAGTCCAATTTTTGAGTGCTGTCGTTATAGAAGTACCTGGTTCTTCTATGTGTTCCAACTCGTACTGTTGCAGAATAATAAACGCATAGAAGTGAAGAACACAGAGATTTTTATGTGAAAAACACCTGGCTCAAAAGGTGAAAAACCACGACTTACTACTCAGTAGGATTTTCTCCAAACACTTCACTACAACAATGAGCTAAACAACATTTATAAAATAAACTCTTTTGTAAACCTAAGGATTAACTCTAACCCTTTGTGGCAAACTAGCCTCTAGCTATTTGCGACAAACTTCAAGTTAACTATAATTTGAACACTCAGTACCTATTACAATTGCTTCTAGATAAAGCTGAAAGGTACAATTTGTAATCACCTACTACAAATAAGCTAGACTAAAAGACAACAGATGGAACTGGTTCTTCTAGCTGGTTCAAGTAGCTCCAGATTCGCACTCTCCAATTTGGCTCGAACTGGTTGCAAAATATCTTCACAAATTTTGCCCTCAATTCTTGATAAATTTCTATTTTTGTGTGTCTCTCTACAATAAGAAAATTCTGCAATATATATAGGATTTAGTAGATAAGGAATTAACTAGAATCCTAATGCTACTCTTCCTTGGTGAAAGAATTATAGTCAAACTCAACTCCTAAATCCTACCTTATCTTAGATTCTGTTCTTATTGAATAAGGAGTCCTTCTCCAATTTTGTTTTTTCAATCTTTTTGATCAGAAGATATCTCAAACCAGAATAATTTATCTCATGCATGTGCATCTCATGTGCCTTTAAATCTGCTGGTCTATATCACCTGTGATGGACCTGGTTCATCTCGGAGTTCCTTTGTCAATTTTCAAAACTATTTCCTTTCTTGGCCAACAAATTTCCCCCCTTTTGATGATGACAAACTTTTTGTAGGCCTGTTTCATCTTAGTCCAACAGTGACACATATTAGAGTATTGAGCATTTACCATAAATAACCAGGTTCATTAGGTTATAAATATCACATGTTCAGAGCACAACCTATCTTCCCTCTTTTGGGATCATCGAAAAGTTGCAAAAAAAAAGAAGTGTGAATCCCAAATTTTTAACACTTACTCATGGCCACTTGGGCAACTTAACTATCAAAAAATAGAGATACTGAATCAGAGGCAAAAGCATCAGATTTCATTGAAAGAGAGAATACGATTCTGTCACAATCCACAAAATGAAACAAAAACAATTAAAACATGAGCAACAAACAAAATTTTTTGAATCTGCGTCACTGAAAGTTCTAGGCAGGCTAGGAAATTAAGGCTTGGAAGAACCGCATACCTGGTTCGTTTAGACAAGATAGATGGTTCGGCAGACTTAGAAACAGATGAAGACTTCTTTGAGGAAGTCTTGACTTTCTTGGGCTTAGTGATCTAAACCTCTACCTTTGCCAATTTTTCACTTTAATGGACCAGGTCCATCTCATCCACTGCAACAGCCTCAATAGGTTCAACAACCTTTTCTTTCCTTTTTTCCATTCTTTTCTTCTTACTCTCCTCTAAAGCTCTCTTCAACTCATCCTCACTTTGCTTTAACTTGCTCCTTGTAGTTCTTCCTCTTGGAAGAGAAATATTAGAAGTCTCAGAAGAAGCAACTTTTCTTTTCTTACTTTCTCTTGTTATTCCAGATGTTTGAGCTTTAGGAGTTCTTTTCTTCTTTGGATTGTAATTATCGCCTAACATTTTCAACATATCCGCCAGGGTTTCCTAAGTAGATGAACCAGGTTCATCTGTACCTTTCCTAAATTTACTAACCCTTCAGCGGTTTCTCCTGATTCACTTCCCCCTGTGTTCTTGCTACTTTCTTCCTCCTTTTCTGGCTCAGCTCCACAAATAGTCATTCTAAAAGATTCAGAGGTGGGTGAAGAATCATCCACTTCTTTTTCTTTTCCCTTTCTCATTAGTCCATACTCCCTCACTCCTTTTTTTTAATTTAATTTTTACCAACTATTCTTATTGTTTTCGGTAACTCCACATCTATTACAGACCCAACCAGTACGAACCTATTTTCTATGTTTTTCAGCAACATCAGAGATGACCTCAGAAGAAGGACTTGGGACAGATGTTACCTGAGTCATCGAAAATTTGGGAATGGCTTTGTAAGGGAGGGGATGTCTTGAATGAACTTTTAGTTTTGAATTGACGGTTAAGGCTTCCCTAGAATCTAGGTATTTTAATTTTGTGGGGATTATTGTTGAAATGGAACTGGTTCAAAGTCAACTGCATAGGTTTTGAAAAGATTTTGAGTTTGGGAAAAGTTCTGCTCATGATTTAATTATTAGTATTTCAAAGTGTGCAGAGTGTAGAACACATACCTCGCCTTTCAGATGAACCAGCACGATGAACCAGGTTCATCATTTCAGAATCATCTTGATCAAGCCTCAATTTGCAGAGATAGGAAAAATTTCATTAGTGAACAGTAAGTCATATCAAAACATGGAATAAGAGTATACTTTTTACAGTATGAGACTGGGCAATTGTTAATCTTATTATTTACATAAATTCTTGATTTTCTAGCCCAATTTTTTTTTCCAATTTTTCTTCTTCTTTTTTCTTTTTTTTTTCATGTACATTCTGAACTGGTTCAATCAAGTGATCTGAATCATCCCTAATAGTAACCTGTTCCTTTTAAAATGTTCTCTACTCAGTGCTTTTGTAAAGATATCAATAATCTATTTATCAGTAGCATAAAACTCAATAGTGATCAATCCCTTCTCATAATTATACCTTAAAAATGATGTCTAACATCTATGTGCTTAGTTTTTTTGTGATGAACCGAGTTCTTGGTCATACTAATTGCATTACTGTTTTTACAAAAGATAGTGATACAAACTACATCAATCCCACAATTCATTAATTATTGTTTGATCCACAACATTTAGCACAACATGAGGCAACATCAATACACTCAGTTTCAGCAGTAGATAAGCCCTCAGAATTTTACCTTTTTGGTGGCCCAAGACACAAGACATGAGCCAAGAAATTGTGTCATACCTGAGGTGTTCTTTCTATCCACAAGAAAAGCTGCATAATCAACATCGTCATATCCCACTAAGTCGAAATTACTACCTTGTGGATACCATAGACAAAGGTCACTGGTGCCTTTTAGGTATCTCAAGATCCTCTTGACAACAGTCAAGTGAGACTCTTTTGGATTTTCCTGGAATCCAACACAAAGTCCTACATTGAAAAAAATGTCAGGTTTGCTAGCAGTGAGATATAACAAAGAGCTAATTATTCCCCTATACTTCTTCTGATCAACAGATGAACCGGGTTCATCCATATCCAATTTTATGGATGTTGCAATAGGAGTGTCAATTTCTTTGGATGTTCTGATGCGAGACTAAATTGCATAGTTTAACATGTGATATACCTTACATTTTATGCGCATTAATGATAAAATTACACTTGTTATGTGCTTAATGGAGTTTATTTCATGTGTAGGTGAA
>MDKJ01345151.1:0-15237 GCA_005239525.1 Nicotiana knightiana
AAATAACATAGGAAATATACAAATCTAGAATATTCCTTATTTACTTTTGTTTCCTTATCATTACACGTTAAGTATAAATTATATAAACTAATTTTTATACTGTCAGCATATTTTATTTTATTTTAGCATAAAGGAAATACATTAATTAAAAACTAAGCAAAGTTTGTTACTTCATCGATACCATATGTGCCAGACATGACACATAGATTTTCTACGCTTGCCAGAGTATTGCAAGCATCGATATTTAATACTTTTACAAAATAAAGATCATTGTTTAGATCACAATTGACATAATTAAAAACTACTTCAGGAACTTCCACAAAATATTTCTTCTTCCTTCCTCTCCAGCTACTCGTCTTGGCCATCATGTGTGCCACCTTGTTGCATTCTCTAAACGTGTGCTGGAGGATTATCACATTCCCTAGGTGTATTTGTGACCTGCAAAATTTAGCAACATTGTTACAAGATAATTTTTCACCTTGTATGATTTGGATCGCCTCCACACAGTCCGTCTCTATTTGCAAAGGGAATAGATTCCATTCGTGAGCTATTTTCATTCTCTGCTTTATTGCTTTGAGTTCTGCGTCTAAGGATCCCTTTGCTTTTGATTTTTTTGTGAAGCCCACAACCCAATTGCCAGCTGCATTGCGGAAGACTCCTCCAAGCATAGTATTGGATTTTGCATGGCTTGCATCAATATTGAGTTTGTACCATCCCTTAGGTGGTGGATGCCATTTGGTGTGGATTTTTAGTGATTTGGTAGGTAATGATTTTTTATCCGTTAGCATTTTTTATTCTAATGCTTTCCGAATAACATTGTTTACCCTTACAAAATCTTTCAAATTATTTTGATTATTATTATTCCGATTAATCCATATTTCCCAAAGGGTAATAAGTCATCCCAATTTAGGTGATTATGGAGAATGGTAATTCTCTGCTCCTTTAATGAGAGAAGCCAGTGGCCTTGAGAAGGGACTAGAGAGATTTTTATTCCTAAGTTTCCCCATAATTTTTCACTAATGGAACAAGTGAGGAAAATATGTTTGGGCATTTCTTCTTCATTCTTGTTACACATAGGGCAAATTGGGTCAATATTAATACCAACTCGTGAAGGATAATTTCTACACGGAAGTCTATTGTGTAGACAAAGACATAAAAAGAATCTGATTTTGTTTGGACACGGAAAGGACCATACCCAATTATAATCATGGTTATTTTTCTCTAAAGGCTCTAAAAGTTTGTAGCAACTCTTACTAGTGAATATGCATTTTCGGGTAAGCGTCCATATAGCAGTATCCTGCATTTTGCCCTTGTGACGGATATGGGCTTGATGGATCTTATTTAAATATCCTCAGGAATAGGGATTGAAAGTTTGGAGAGGTTCCACTGCTTGTTGTAGTAGATATCTCTAATTTTAAGATTATAAATATCTAATGTAATAGGCCCCATTATAGATTCTCTAAGTGTTGTAGAGTTAGGAATCCAATTGGAAACCCAGATGTTGATATTGGAATTTAAATGGGGCACCCAAGAAAGCCCCTTTTTACAAACCTGCCAGCCTTTAAGGATGGCTTTCCATACCATAGAATTGTTATTTAGAGAGCATTTATTCTCATATTTTGTAATGATTAGGTTTTCCCACGGGGAAGTTGAATGGGTAAGTAATCTCCAAACTAGGCTAGTAAGGTTGACAATATTTTTGTTATAAGCAACATGGATTCCAAAACCTCCTGTTGTTTTTGGTTGACACACTTTCGCTCATTTTACTAGATGCATTTTCCTTTTGTTATCATTGGATCCCCAAATAAAGTCTCTTTGAATTTTGTCAATGTTATTAATGATTTTTTTTGGTAACATAGTGTATTGCATTTGGTAGTTTGGAACTGATACGACTTGCTATGTTCATAAACCTCGTTTTCCAAGAGGCTAGTTTTGTTCTCATCCTATCAATTATGAATAGGTAGTCTTTGGGCTTAGGCCTTTTTGTATGTATTGAAAAATCTAAGTAGGTGCCAAAATTCTCACTCTTTTTAATACCTAGCTTGTGCGTAATGGTCTTAGTGATTGCAGGAGAACAATTCTCTGATAGGAGAATTTTGGACTTTGCATAGTTGATATTTCACCCTGATAGGGAGCAAAATAGGTCAAGGGTTGATTTTATAGAGTGACAAGATTTTTCATTTTCCTTGGCCATAAAGGTAAGATCATCCGGAAAGAACAAGTGTGAAAAGTTAGGACTATTCCCCCTATAGTAATAAGGTCTCATCTACAAATGTCCATTTGATATTCTATATTTCTCGAAGGTAATTCTAGACAAAGGATGAATATGTACGCTGATAAAGGATCACCCTGCCTAATATCCTTACTAGGATCTAAAAAAGAAGTGGCATTGCCATTAACTAAGATTGATATAGAGCTTGTAGAAATACAGTTCATTAAGATATTGGTGGAAGGAATTTAAAGAATTTAAGGGCACGGTAAATAAAGGACCATTCGATACGGTCAAAAGCTTTTTCCAAATCTATCTTTAAGATCATATGCCCTTGTTTCCCTTTTATTTTCCTAAGGTTGGAGACAATTTCCTGGATCACAATGGCATTATCCATAGCTCTTCTATTTTTCATAAAACTCGTTTGGAAGGGACTAATTAAATTGGCTAAGAATGGTTTCAAGCGATTAGCCAAAATTTTAGTGATTGTTTTATAGATAATATTACATAGGCCAATTGGACGAATTTTTTAATATTGTTGGCACCTGGTATTTTTGGGATTAGGCAAATGTAAGTTTTATTAATATCTTTAGGAATTACTTCAGTCATGAAGATGTCATGGCACAGGTTAAGGACTGATTGTCCTATAACATTCCAGTACTTTTGGTTAAAAAAAAGGGTGCAATCCGTCAGGCCCTGGAGCCTTGAAAGGTTTAAAGGAGAATATAGCTTTTTTGATCTCGATATCTAGTAATGGGGCATCTAGGGGACTCAGGTCAATAGTGTTGCTACTAGTATTAGAGACATTTATATTAGACAGGTGGGTATAATCGTGAGAAGTAGGGAAAAATTTGGAGAAGTAATTAGTTATATGGTCAGTAATTAGGGAGTGGTCGTTTATCCAATTACCTACATCATTTTAGAAGTAAATAATCCTATTTTTTCTTCTTCTAATGGAGGCAGATTATGTGAAAAAAAATGGTATTTGCATCCCCATCATTTAACCACATAATCCTAGACCTAAGCTTCTAATAATCCTCTTCTACCTTCAAAAGGTCATTGTATTCCTGATTTAATGTTTTCTCAAGATTTTGGAGGAATAAACTAGTATTGTAATATTTCAAATTTTGGATACCATTTAGTCTAGCTAAGAGCCTTATTTTTTTTCCTATAATGTCTCCAAAAAATTTAAATTTCCATTGTTTCACACTATTCCTGAAAGAGTTGCTTGATTTTATATAGTCATTATCTGACCAATTTTCTTTAACAAGATTGTAGAACTCTGGGTGCTTGCACCAAAAAGTCTCCAGTCGAAAAGGTTGGATATGATGTCTCTAGATTTAGGAATTAAATTAATTAATAGGGGATTATGGTCCGAGTGAGGTTTTTGGAAAGTGAGTAACTGAGAAGTTGGGGAAGATATCACACCATTCTTGATTTCCTAATGCCTTGTCAAGTCTTTCCATTATTAAACCCCTATTTTTATATCTATGGTTGGACCATGTAAATTTACAACCTTTATAACCTAGGTCCACAAGTTTACAATTAGTTAATTTATTATGCATGAATTTTACTCTATTTTTGTTGATAGGCCTACCTCCTATTTTTTCATGTGAACCTAGAATATCATGAAAATCACCTCCAACTAACCAAGGAACATCATAACTGTTAGCTATACATTCAAGATTATTCCATAAAGTATTCCTAAGTTTATAGTTAGTACTAGCGTAAATAGAAGTTTTTTGAATTGGAAGTACCTTAATAGAAGCATGGATTTCTTGGTTCCTACGGGTGAAGTTTTGGACAGTCACCACTTCATTTTTATACATCACCACCATGCCACCAGACTGTCCTTCAGATGGTACTTCAATGAGCTCACTGAAGCCAAAGTCTTCTAGCCAGTTTTCATGGTTGATTAGCCTAGTTTCCAGTAATGCAACCATGCATGGATGGTGGGTGTCAATCATCTCCCTGAAATTCCTTCGAAAGTTATCATTGTTACCCCCATGATGTTCCAGATAATGATATTAGTTGGATGATTCATTGGACGATTTTGGGTATGGTTCACTGCCTCTCCATTCTCCCTCACCCCTCCTGGGAATATTGGGTTCCTCCTCAAGGATGGAACTAGTATCATGGCCCTGTTCCTCACGGTTGGGTCCTGAGGAGGCCTTATATCCATTGAGCACCTGTATAGACCTAGAGGACAACTTGCATCTCCCTGAATAAGAATACTTTTACCCCGTCTAGGTTTGAGAACTCGAGGACTTGTTCTAAGGCTAGGTTTATGGGCTCCTCCTCCATTTCTGCCTTTACATGATCTTGTTCTGGTATTGCATGAGGGTGTGGTGGTACTGCATGTGGGATTTCCCGGTTCACAGCTTGACCTTGGGGTTGGTGGTTGGCTTCCCAGGGCATGAAGACGGGATTGAGTTGGGTCAGTGTCTCTAATGGAAATAAGGCTGTTTGGGAGTATATTCTGTGGTTGGAAGGTGTTGAAATATGGGGGCATGTTGCATTGATGGACCATTATTTGAACAAGATTTGTGTTCATTGAGGGAGCTAAGGGTTTTAGAATGTTATTGAGCCACATTTGATTTAGATAGTTACTCATAGCCAGACGCATCCCCTCCGATACTAATTGGGCTAGGAACTGAGTGTTGTGAAGGATCACTACAGTCTCTTGTCCATTCACTTGGATGTTGAAAGACATCACCTGCCCCATTAATCCCAATTCCATCCAGGATAGTGGATGGTAATCGTGGGCTTGTGGGGGTTGGACATAAATCACTTGGGGTTGTGGCGGAGCATTTTGGATATTCTCCATTGTTTGGTCTAAGAGTTGCCTGATTATGGAGATTAACATGTGTCTCCTCCTTAGTGCAGACGAGATTCTTGGCATTTTGTTCATGATTTTTGGTATTTTATAACTTTCCAATAGGCGTGGAAAGGGGGCTGGGATGAGGATATTGTGGATTGGTTGTAGGTTCAATGATTGGGGTGTGTTTCTGCATGTCCTTTAATTGGTCGGATGCTAGATTTATAGAGGGGATATGGAGAGTTTTTGCATCTTTGTCGTGTTCAGTAGACGATGCCATTTGTATATTGTTTTAGAGTGATAGGGCCAAGTGGCTTGCATGCTCTTGCTGCTCAGATTGGACAATCTTAGGAGCTAGATTGTTTCTTGTAGAGTCAGTTTTGTTAGGATTTTTTAATTGTTTATTATTATATTTAGTAGAATTAGGGGTCTTATTATGATCACTAATAGCCTCGTTAATATCTATATGCATGCCACATTGATCATTTGTGGATTTGTCTCGCATGCAGGTGTCTTGCATATCCACGTCAGGCCTCATGTCAGCCACGTAGAATATTGCATGTGTGAAATTATAGTTTTCTAATTTAGTTTTATTATTGTTAATATCCAAAACCATGTGCTCCTCTTCTAGGATAGAGAAGTGGTTTTGTGTTGGAAGAGTGGTATTGCTTATCTTCATTTTTTCAGTAATGTTCTTAGCATCCTTAATCTTGTATTGAAGAGTTTGGGTGTCTATATACTTCCCAATGTTTGCTTTTTTAAAGCTTAACAGAAATACCTGACTTTGGATTTGTTTCATTAGCTAGTAGTGTAGTTTCCCTTTTGTGTTCTTCATTTTTCCTCCTGTGTTTGCCAAAGGTGACCGTTTTCCATTCACCCTCTTGGGGCTCCATCTCTTGTTTTGAAGTAGGAAATTTGACACTGGGATGGTCAGCATTGATTTCTTATACATACTTGCAAGAAGTAGCCGGATGACCCAATCGACTATATTTTAGGCATAATAAATTTCCTCTCTCATAATGTATAGCTTGTTTATGAATACCTATATAGATGAAAGGAGGAACTGAAATATCTAATGGGATCTCCACACAGAGTCTGGCATATCGACCTCTCATTGTGGAAGATGTGCAAACATCTATTTTCAGTAAACGTCCAATTGAGTTACCAATTTTTTGTAAGATTTTGCCATCATAGAATTTCGTCGGTAGTTGTGGTAGCCTAACCCAGATGGTTGAGGAAGTTAGCTTTTTTCCTTTGTTGCTATGAAGTTCGGTTTCCATTTTATAACGGAGAGGTAGTGTCCATTAATGAACCAAGGGCCTTGGTTGAGTGCTTTGTCGAGATTTTCTCTTTTTTTGAATTTGATAATGAAATAGTCCTCCCCTAGATCAATTAGGGAGAGAGGTTCCGATGGTTTCCATAGGTCTTGAATTTTCTTTTGAGGTATAGATGCATCATTCTCTTCCCGAATAATTTGACAATAATTGAATACGGCCAAGGTTCATAGATCCTTTGTTTATCTTCCTCCGTAAGGGATATCAATTTAATGCCTTGAGTATGGGAGTGTAACAGCCCAGACATAGCTGCCATTTCGTCTTGAATATCAACTGACAAATCCATGTTTCATGCATTTATGGATTGGGTGAACATTAAATTGGTCGATGAAGTTACTACATTTTTATATGATGTAATGTGTTTTCCATCCTCCTGGAATTCGTTTGCAACCTTTCCTTCTTGATTTGAATGCCCTTTTCCATCAGGTGGTTTTGGAGTTATTTTGGAGTGGAGTTCATAGGGTTTAGGTTCATAGGGATGATGTTCCATCATGAGGAATTTTTGGATTTATTTGTTACAAATTAGTCACTTCGCCATTCTTTTCTTTTTTATTATAAAGATAGTAATCTTATAGGGGTATATTATATATCGTAACAAAAATTTGGGTCACTATGGACCAATACTGTCAGCATATATACATAAATTACTTCTAAATCTTTACACTATCAGAGATATAAGTTAAATTCATTAATTTATAATATTTGCTCTGTTCCAATTTATGTGATGCTATTTTTATTTTTGTCTGTCCCAAAAAGAATAATATATTTTTATATTTAATAAAAATTGAATTGTAAATTTTTCTTTTTACCCTTATGAGATGATTTCTAGCCGCAAGTTTCTTTATTTCTTAGATTTTATACTCAGTGAATCAGCTTCATCTAAATTAGGACGGAGGGATTATATATCCTTTGAAATGGTATGACAAAAGAAAAAAAAACATATTACCAAATCACTTGTTTATATACTTGGTCTAGCAGCACCAACCACCAACCCATCTTAAATCCTATCCAAGATAATGCATAAACTTTATTTAATTTTAACAAGAATACAAAAACCACCAAAGGATGTGGTGCGCGGAGGGGCTGCTCTTCTTTTAATCAGAGGTCTCGGGTTTGAGTTCTGACTATAGAAAAATTTTTGATAGAGAGTGTTCTTTCCCGAATGGAGCCTACATGGCGTGAATCCGAGTATAATAGGGCTCAAATACAGATACCGAATATTAAGTGGAAAACTAAAAAATCAAGAAATTAAAAGTTATATACTTGATAAGGAAAGTAGAAGAGACCATATTGCATGAATCGCACCACTAATGACAAATGTAAGGTGGCTGTAACTAGACTCCCACCAACTGAAATTGACTTTTTCAGATTTTGAAACTTCATTTTAATACTAAAAGATATAATTAATTATAGAACAGTAAATAATTTGAACATTGTCAATTGTATTCTCTGCTTGTGGCTGCTACTTGTTTAGCATTAGAATTTGTCTTGTCAACGCGTATTTATCTTCACTAGAAAGGGAATGTACACCAACCAGAAACAAGTAGCAGTCAACTCGAAATGCTGCAATATTTTCTTTTCCTTTTTCTTTTCTAAATGAAACTAGTATTAGTACCTGTACGATGTGCCGACATAAACAATGTCGAATTATGATTTGAATTATTTAAACTATGTGCAAATAACTTTAAAAGTAAACAAATAATTATTAGATATTAATTAAGAAGCAGGACATGAAATTATTTTTCAGATATCATAGTGGATTAACATGTTATCTTTTTCTGTACCGTAATAATTCATCCCCTTGATTTTGGCACTTTATATTTTATTTTACGAATAATATTAAAGAATACTAAACATATAACATTGTGATATGTCTTGTTTGAGCATAATACATCTTATTATTTTAGCAAAATTCTTGCTAACGCTTTATTTTTCATCGCAAGTTCAAATAGGTCTTATCCTTCTATATTTTTAGACATAAATTTTTTCTATTGCCTATAATTATTGCATTATTTATTACTTAATATTGTTATATTGTAATGTGGTCTTTTATTAGCGTATAAACTAACTTAATGTCTTGCTTATGACACTATCATCAATAAATATAAATGTTTTATGCTTAAAATTTAATGTACTCTTATACTATTATTCTCTTACTCAGAACACTTTCATCATTCAAATTTATCAATAATATTTTTGAGTATTATTTAATAATTTAATTCATATATTTTAAATAAATTTAAATATAAGTGTCTTCGCACTATTTATATTTTCCTCTATGTACATTCTCTCCCTAATAAGAAATTTTAATTAGATTTTTACACAATTATTTTTGGCCGATACTCAAATAATATCATGTTTTATTTTAAAATATTTTTTAATTAGGCTAAACAGTAATACATAAGTTCTTTCATTGTTTCAAATCTATTGAAGTTTTTTATAATTATTTTGTATTACTTGTAATTAAATTTTATTTCTCTTTTAATTTCAAGATAACAATTTAGCTTTTAATTTTCATTAGTAAAATTACCTACATGAGATATTTATTTAGTCTATTAAAATTTTAATTTGGTATCAAATTCTTATTTTTCTTTATCTAGCAAAACTTGAATTTTGTGATTATCTCCATATTTTGAGCGTTCTCATTAAAACTTTAAGAACTTTCTAATCTCAAGTTCAAATAGTTTTTTCTTTGTTTTTTTTTACTTTTGGTATAATGTTATCTAATTTGTAATAGAATCACGTTTTCATGTAACTTTTTTTGATTAACTTTACACTTTATTTAATATCCTTGTCCACTATAATTTTAATATACTATAGATAGATATGTAACTATTTAATACTAAATTAAATATTTATTTTAATATTAACTATTGTTTAAAATTTTAAATTATTTAAGTTTATCAATACTATTCTTAAGTATTGTATACTTGCTATATTTTATTTTCTAAAGTAATTCCTAGTATAAAGACTGTCACATTATTTCTACTATATTTTTATTATTTAATATTCTTAATTTTTCTTTTATTTATTATACATTAATTATGTGGCCTTATCCACATACATGCCATTTCTTATTATACTTAAACAAAATTTTCACATCTCAAATTTAAATAAATTTTAACCTTCTTTTTTGTATGATGATTTTTTTTTGATTTCTTTTCCTCTATTTGTTCCCTAGTTTTGCTATTGCATTTTTCAATACTTAATTTTATTACATTGTCATGTAGCTTTTCATTAGCTTATCTAAATTTAATATCTATTTTTACCATGTTAATATTTGTTCTTTGTAAGTTTAAATTTTTAGTTATATAAAAATATTTATTACGTATAAAATATTCGTTTGTCCGATTTGTCAATACTAATATGACTTTATTATTCTTGTTATTAAAATAATTTTTACTGATTATTTAATTTTTTTTCTTACCTTATAAATAATTTGTATATTTTATGTAAGACCTTATATTGCTGCTTAAATTTTTTTATTTTTAAAGTCATTAAATCTTTAGTATCTTAAGTAAATTTCAGGTTCTTTTTTGTATTGTAACTTACTCCAAAGTATAAGTAGTCACAGGTTATCTCAATTTGTGTTTTTCTATATTTTTTAATTTTTACCTCCATATTTCTAGCCAATATAGAAGAAAATCTATGAGTGGATCAATATATAAATATAGATATACATATAAATATAAATATAGATATATAGATTTGATTTATCTAAGATCTATTTATATTATATATAAGATCTATTTCGTTTAATTACTTCCATTAATTATGTTTCTATTTATAATTTCTACTTATTATTCTTGTCATAAGATTGCCAAGTGGCTTCATTCTTTCACTTGGCTTAACCACATGCTTCACTACCCTATGTTTAACCAAAGAGTTGGATTCTTAGTCAAAGTTATTTTAAGAAGTACTCGGGCTTCTGATAACCAAAGAGATTAGCTAATAATAGGATTTAGACTTGTAAATAAGAAAGCAATAAGATAACATAAAAGTAAGTATATTTCGGTAGAGGTTCGAACGTGTCCATACAATTGAGAACTTTTACTCCCTTTTATAGGGGATTTCTTAATATAACGTCTACTCTTCTTAATGATTGAGCATTAATGAATATTTATATCATTAATGTAACGCTACAATAAATAATCGTAACTGTTGCGTGAAGATTCTGTAACGTTTAGCTCATTGATTGAAGATCTATGAATCTGCCCTTTATTCTGCCCTGGTTCATTCTGACTGCGTCTCTTCAACTTCTCAATTAGACTGGAGCTTCCGCTTCTAATTATCTCATGGGTGTTTACCCCGTACCTCTTTGCTCCGTAACTCTTTTCAAGTTTTCATCCAGTTGTCGCCCTTCTATTGTTCCACGTATACTTCTTTGTCATCCAAAATATTATACGTGTAACGTCTATTTTTTACCAATACATATAATCCTCCCACTTACCATTTATTTATCAATTAAAAATTTGGTAAGTGGATACACATTTATGGGGGAACCTTTTGCCGCCGTTCTACTCATGTCATTGCATCTGTCTATGAACGTACGCTTCGCTTGTCACTTCTATTAAATACATATGCCACGTGGTGATTCTGGATTGGTTCTGCAATTCATCAGTGCACTTTAGGGCTTTTTGCGGTTGCATCAGACACAAAGTGACAGTTTTAACAATGACTTTCACATCAGTATCTTTCCATTTTTTGATGGTTGCCTTCGTGTATAAATACCCATTTTTGAATTTGCTTCTACGAAAACTTCTAAGTTTCTTTTGCTGCTTGCAAGTCCTTCTTTCGTGCAAATATGTCTTCTTTAAACCAAGACCCCAAAAAAGTAATAATAGTCGATGAACTATCTTCTTCTTCTGCTCCGATCCGGAGTAGGAGGGGGCGGTAGATTAAGAAGTTTGGGCTCAACACTTTCTAGAGGGTCTTCTTCTTCTCAATGTAATATTACTCCCCCACCAACTTCTAGGGTTATTATTACTCCATCTTCTTCTAGGGCCAGAGCTTCTAGATCTTCTTCTAAGAGTAGAGAGTCCAGTGAACCACTTCGCAAACCAAAGGTAGATGAGATTGTACCCGCTAAATTTTCTTTCGTAAATGACAGTGAAGCCATAAGAAAACAACTTTCTTCCATAACGTCTCATGATCGCACTGATCTTTACCCTACTCAAATTACTGAGGGTTTGATTTCTCTTGTATGCAGAGACTGTTATTGGAAATTTGATTTTCCAGTCTTGGTCCCCAATGAAAATCAAAGGACAACTTCTTACAAAGCAGGCTATTCTTTTGCATATACCTACCCTTTTACTTTGGGTTTTAAGCCTTCCATCAACCCTGTCACAACCCAAAATTCATTAAAGTCGTGATGGCGCCGGACCCTACTGTCAGGCAAGCCAACACTTAATAAATAAATAAAATCTTTATTTTTTAAGATTTTCGAAGCCATTCCTTTATTTTTTTCTTAGATAATAATTAACGAACTTCCACTGAGTAAACAATAATATCTTGACAGATTTAAATAGTGAATACATCCCATAATTTCCCCATAACTCGGTATCAAAAGTGCATGATCAAATATCTAAGACTTATACATGTACTATAATACTTGTCCGGAATGCAAACTGGACAAGGAATTTCAAATAAATATAATACATCTGCGAAAAACTCTGCCGGCTACGGGTCGTCTCCAAATGGTGCAGTTCGTCTAAGTCTCCAAGTCAGTCACATCACTGCGTCAAGCAGGTCCCCTATCTATGAATGAACCTGTGCAATAAAAATGCACAGCAAGTGCAGTATGAGTATGAAAACAACATGTACTCAGTAAGTATCCCGCCTAACCTCGAAGAGGTAGTGACGAGAGGTCGAATTTGACACTTGCTAGAGGTTAATTTAATGAAATCAAGGGTGACAATAAGCATGGATATCATAGGTAATTAACAAGTAGAGACATGAAATAGCAACTTCTTTCACATTTAATATTCTTAAATCCTCTTCATTTCAGTTGACAATTTAAAGTTTCCAGGCCAGTAATCAGGTAAAAATCACAGCAAGTACGTAGTGAATATTATGCGCAAGCAATGCCGAGGGTCGAACGGCACAGACCAACAATAATAAACTATGCACTGTCAAAGGGTCGAACGACTCGAACCATAGATGCATCAATTCCCTCGCTCGTGAATCGATCATGCGACGCGGTCATATATAATAATAGAGTTACCCTGCTCGCGAATCATACATGCAACTCAGGTACTCATAGATACACATATTCACACATTAAATTCACATTTTATCAGGAAAACAATTACTCAAGGAAGTGATAAAATTCTCTTTTAATGGACATGAAGATGATATTTAAATATTTTTTGGAAATTCATTTGCAAAATTTAATAAGGTTTTAAAAATTATAAATTTATCAGTGAGGTTACAAGTACGACAAATAAAACATACTTTATCAGGAAAACCATTATCTCGGGAAAAATCAATTCTCTTTCTAGATGATTAAGGAAAATAAACTTCAACCTTCTTAGGTATTCAGTTACTATTCGATAATATTAACAGTCTAATTCCATTAGCGAAATTATAAATACAACAGGTAAGGCATGCTGGTGGGTCCTAGACTACCCAGACACAAGCATGATATTAGCTACGTACGGACTCTCGTCACCTCGTGCGTACATAGCCCCCACAAATGGTAGCACATATCCGATTAGTCCACCTATGGGGACAATTTCCCCTCACAAGGTTAGAAAGGAGACTTACCTCGCTCCGAAGATTCATAACCGGCCTCCAAGCCCTTTCGATGACTCAACTGATGCTCAACGCCCAAAACTATCCAAATAACTGGCAAACCAATAAAAATATACTCTAATACTTATAACAATTTAATTTATATAAATTCCCCATTCCGCTTGGAAAGTTGACAAAATTACCCTCGAGCCCACGTGCCCGGATTCCGAAAATTTTCAAAGATAATGATTACCCATAACCTCGCAAACTCAAATATATGATTTTCTCTCAATCCCATGCCCAAATTCATGGTAACAATCCAAAAATATAAATTTCTAGGTTTTTCTTCAAAACCCTAAGTTTCCACTAATTTCCCATGATTTTCCATGTAAAAATCTAGATATAATCCAAGTAATTAACTTGCAATAGGTGAGATTGACTTACCTCCAAGTTGTTAGGTGAATATCCCTCTCAAGAAGCTCCAAAAATCTCCCAAGGAAGAAGAAATGAGCAAAAATGCTCAAACCCCCGCTTTAAACACTCACTGCCCAGCAATCTTCGCCCCTGCGGTGTCTACGCCTGCGGTAAAACCTTCGCGCTTGCGGTGTCCGTGCCTGCGGTGGATTTTCTGCACCTGTGGCCTTCGCACCCGCGGCCAATTCTTCGTGCCCACGGTGACTGGACAGCCCATGCCTTTTCTCTTCTGCGACTCATGCCCCGCATCCGCGAGCTCGCACCTACGGCCATCCAAGCGCAGGTGCGATCACACCAGAAGCTGGGAGCTTCAGCTTATGCTCTCCAAGTTCAAACTTGGTCCAACGCTCGTCCGGTTAACACCCGGGGCTCCCAGGGCCGAGCCTGAACATACCAACAAGTTCCAAAACATAATGCGGACCTGATCGAGGCCTCAAATCACATCAAATAACATCGAAACAATGGATCGCAACTCAATTCAATCCTTATGAACTTTGAAATTTCCAACTTCTACATTTGATGCCGAAACCTGTCAAATCATGTCCGATTGACCCCAAATTTTGCGCACAAGTCACATTCAACATTACGGACCTTCTCCAACTTTCAAAATCGCATTCTGACCCCGATATCAAAATTTCCACTTCCGGTCGAATTTCTCCAAAAACCTTCAAATTTCTATCTTTAGCCAAATGACTTCAAAATAACCTACGGACCTCCAAATTCACTTCTGATCGCGCTTCCAACTCCAGCATCACCATCCAGAGCTATTCCCAGACTTAGAATCCCAAACGAACATTAATATCACTGAAATGCACTTCAACCCAGACTTATGAAATTTCTTCTAAAATGCTGACTTCCACAATATGCGCCGAAACGCTCCCAGGTCATCCATAACTCGATCTGAACATACGCCCGAGTCCAAAATCATCATACAAACCTGCTGAAACCTTCAAACCCTGATTCTAAGGTCGTTTACTCAAAAATCCAATCTTAATCGATTCCTCCAACTCAAGTCTTCTGAAATTAGAATTTTCTTTCCAAATTGACTCTAAACTTCCCGAAATTCAATTTCGACCACACCTACAAGTCATATCACCTGAAATGAAGCTGCTCATGGCCTCAAACCGCTGAACGATACGCTAGAGATCAAAACGACCTGTCGGGTCGTTACAGACCTTGTCATTGTAGAGTTTTGTCGATTTTTTAACGTGTGTTTGGGACAAATCGGTCCTATCGTCTGGAGGGCAGTAGCATGCCCCAAATATTTGGCTAACTTAGCTTCACTTCCTTTTACTTTTTATCATCTTATTCACCTCTATTCTCCCAAGTTATTCCGCCAAGGAATCTTTACTCTTGTGGCTAGGAGTAAGAGAGTTTTAGTCAATCCTGATGATGATAAAGATAGAGGTTGGTATGCCAGGTTTGTTGCTGCCCCTACAGGTGGATTAGTAGGTGAAGAAAATTTACCCTTCCCTTAGAAGTGGAACTTTGCACGTAAGTTTTTGTTTACTCACTTATTTCCTTATTCTTGATAGATGTCCAGTACCGTGACTGTTTTTGTCTTTTTTCAGCAACCATGGGAACCGTGGAGGAGATTTCCGGTTTTCGTGGTTGGGTAAAAAAATTGTTGTTGATCGCTCCAATGGAAGAACGTTCTTGGAAATACCTTT
>ML411431.1:0-22528 GCA_005239525.1 Nicotiana knightiana
ATACAATGACCACCGTCATAAGGCTCCGGCCAAACTAACGCGACTCGGAGATGTCCGACTGTCACCATAAAATCACAGGCCTCCAATTACTTCAAAAAAACGTCGAAAAAAACCGGTTAAAGGTCGTACCGACCTAAAGCGTAAGAGCACAAGTTGCCAGCTACACTAAAGGTCATGCCGACCTAAAGCGTAAGAGCTCGAGCCGCCAGCTACACCGAAGGTTGTACCAATCTAACGTGCAAGAGCCCAAGTCGCCAGCTACAGGTCATATCGACCTGAAACGCCTCAGGGCCGATCTAAAAACCTAAGGTCCGATAAGCTCGAGTCGAATCCGACTCGGAGACTGAGCTCGAAACGATTGACTAAAGCGCCTAAGGGCCAAATGCGTAAGAGCCCGAGCCACCAGCTACATCGAGTCGTACCGACTTAACACGTAAGAGCCCAAGTCGCCAGCTACAGGTCGTACAGACCCAAAATGCCTCAGGGCCGATGAGATGGAGTCGAATCCGAATCGGAGATTGAGCCCAAAATGATTAACTAAAGCACCTAATAGCCAAATGCGTAAGAACCCGAGCTGCTAACTACACCGAAGGTCGTACCGACCTAGCACGTAAGAGCCAAAGTCGCCAGCTACAGGTCGTACCGACCCGAAACGCCTCAGAGACGATTTAAAAACCTAAGGGTCGATGAGCTCGAGTCGAATCTGACCGGGAGACTGAGCCCGAAACGTTTAACTAAAAAGTGCCTAAGGGCTAACACTTAAGAGCCTAAGTCACCAGCCACATTAAAGGTTGTACCAACCCAATGCGTATGAGCCTAAGTGCCAGCCTAAAAAGCCTCGGGGCTAATTTGTATCCCCAAGGGTTTCATTTCTGAGTCCCATCCATCGGACTAATCATTAACAGCCATCGGAGCCTATTTCAAGAGACTGGAAAAGAAACAAGGAATGACAACATTCCTTTTATATATGATGAAAGTTTATAAAGCACATTTACAAAGCTCAAGGTCGGAGCTCTTATAGAGGGAAAAAGAATAAATAATATTTTAATCTACCGTTGGAGCATGCCCTCAACGGCTCCCTTGGAGGTTATGCTTCCAACGGCTTGGCCCTCGGCCCCCAGATCTTCAACGGCCTCTTCCCCCTCAGGGACTTCACCCTCATCTCCATCATCTTTTGAGCCACTGTTCGAATCATCTTCGAAAGCAAGCAGGGCCTCCGATTCCTTTTCTAGTGTCTTCACCCTCTCTATCTCAACAGATAAATCGAGGACCCTTGCATGTATATTCTCAAGAGCCTGCCGCCGAGACTTTAATCGGGAATGCTCCAGAGCCCGGGGAAGCCCAAGTTCAACCTCCTCGGCTGATTTCCTGGCCTGGGCATTTGCAGCAACAACATCAACCTTATATGAGTCTATGAGCAGCGGCTTCAGCCTTAATCAAAGACAGAGCGGTGACCGATTTAGCATAGAGGTCTTTATATTTGCTACTTTTAGCCCTCGCATCCCTAAGGCAATCCTCAAGCGAGGTTAACTTCCTTTGGAGGGCCTCTCTCTTAGATGTTATCTCATTCACGCACTTCTTAAACCCAAGGATCTCAGCGTCCCTGGCCCCGAATCCTTCCCGCATCAGGGCATCTTTCTCCTTAAGCTACAAAGATCAGCCCGATAAGTGTCAAGTACTGATATCAAGCGGGTACAAAAATGAAACATACAGAAGTCTATGTTACCTGCTCATCAATATCACTCCGTTTCTAAGATACCGTTCTAAACGGGCTCGGAGGGCCAGCTCTTCTTCCTCCTTTTGGGCAAGAAGATCCCTGCTCTCGCCCGCCTCCAATAAAAGTCTCATGCGCTTTCCCTCGTAATGGGTCAGCTCAGATTGGAACTTGGCCGTGGTCCGGTTATAAAGCACTTTCGCCTGAAAGCATGAAGGAAGAAGGGTTAATAAAATACTAATCAAGGCTCGAAATAATCAACAAAGAAATTACCTGTTTGCAAGGCCTTTCAGCTTCCTCGAAATGAACATGGCGTTAAGATCGGGATTCTTCTCAACCATGGTGAAGAGCCCCTCGACTACGTCCTTCCCTCTGAGAGACGCCTCCGCATTGAAAGATTCTACATTACGGGCATCCTGTGTCCCCCTCGGAGAAAATGTTGAAACCGGCGGAGAATCTTCTACATCAATGACCCCAGATAGATCAATCGGGGCCTTCGGCTTGCATCCAAGTTCCCGCAGCTCATCCGCCAAGTGTCCTTCGGCCCGAGGAATATATCGGATGGCAGTCGACTCAGGGACATCATCTGACCTACCCTCAAAAACCCCTTCGACCCCAGGTAGGACGACATCATCGACTTCTGATTTAGAAGCCCTTAGCTCTACGGTGATCAGATCAGTAGAGGCAGAAGCAGTTATGCTTCCACCTCCCCCACGCATCCAAGTTCCCGCAGCTCATCCGCCATGTGTCCTTCGGCCCGAGGAATATATCGGATGGCAGTTGACTCAGGGACATCATCTGACCTACCCTCAAAAACCCCTTCGACTCCAGGTAGGACGACATCATTGACTTCTGATTTAGAAGCCCTTAGCTCTACGGTGATCAGATCAGCAGAGGCAGAAGCAGTTATGCTTCCACCTCCCCCACGCGATGTCGAGAAATAATTCTTCTCGTTTAAAGCCGCGGAGTTGGCCTTGCACTTTTGCACTATAGCCTTCGATGGCCCCAGAAACTTAGTCGACAGTTCCCTTTTTCTCTTTCTATCCTCATTCGAATTTGGGATATCTGCTTCCCAGGCGATGCTTCTCTCATCAAAGAGGCCTCCCATAGGCCTTCATAAACACATAACATAAAAGGTCAGAGTATATTCAGAAGACATCTCCTTTAAAAAGGAACTCATGTATCGCAAGAGAGAGGCCCCACCATGGTCTTTAGCTTCCCATCGACCCCTGTCCAGATCGCGCCATACACGCTTAGCATACGGGCAGATCGAATCAAGCCGGCGAACCCAGCTCGGGAGATCCTTAGCAGCACCGGGATACCATGCAACAACTACATCATCAAAGAGAGTCAGTTCAAGGGAAAGTTGACATGGAAGAAGATTAAAAGTATTAACTTACGATTCATGGTCCATTCCTCAAGGAACGACATCCTTTCGAATGACATAAAATCTGAGGTCCTAACCCGAACAAAGCAGCTCATCCACCCTCTGTCCTTGTCTTCTTCGATACAAGCAAAGAAAGCCTTCGAGGCCCAGCGATGAAGTTTGATCAGATCGCGCCGGTAACGGCGGGGACTGTACATTCTAATCATATACTCGAGAGTGAAAGGCATCCCCTCGACCATATTGGCAAAATGTTTGATCATGTAAACAATGCGCCAGAATGATGGATCAATCTGGCCGAGCGTCACTTGATATCGCTTACAAAAGTCGAGAACCACGGGGTCTATCAACGACGAAGACGGCCCTACCGGGCCTAGGGTAAATGGATAGGTGTATACACTGAGGAAGCCGGTTTTATAGGAGGTTATGTCTTCCTCCCGAGAAGGAATCTCCACTTGCACCGCATTTCCCCAATGGAAGTCAGCCTTCACCTTCTCAGTGTCTGTTATCAGGCTAATATATCGGGATATGGGTTCACACCGCCCCGGCTTCAATGAAGGTTTGTCGACCTTGAAATCAGAGGTCGTTTCGCAGGAACCAAGGATGCACTCCTCGAGATTTAGGGATATCATTACCTTACCCTTTGAAGAACGTGAAGATGAGGAGGCTTTATCGTCGCGTGGAGTAATTGTGGAGGCCTCCGTCATTTCTGGTAAAAGATTTCGAAGGAAACAAGAAAGAACTGATCAGAAAAAAGGATATAGAAAGGAAGAAATGAGGGCTCTCTTTGAAAGGTTAGAAGAAGTAATGAAGGATGAGGGGCAAAAGAAGGAGTATTTATAGGGGCCAACCATGCACGTTGGTAAAAGCCAGAGGGGCAGGAGAAGGAGTATTTATAGGGGCCAACCATGCACGTTGGTGAAAGCCAAAGGACAGCCAATCGCCGTAATAAATTCGAATCTTTTTCAACAACTGTGTGGATATGAAGCATCCCTCCTATCACATCAGCCGCCAACGTGGCATGACTAACGGAATAATAAAGGCGTTAAAAGGTTGGTGAATTCAAATCGTTTCTTGTCTTTTTACTCCAACAAACGCGGGAACTATCTGTATGCGGTGAAACCGGGGAAGGCCGATTTTAAGGCTTCTTTAGCATTCCGAGCCTTGACCTCGGCTGTATCGAAGCAGAATTCGAATTTCAACCCCGAGGTATATCCCTCGAGGAAGTATTCTGAGGAGTCAATACACCTCGGGGCAGGGTAAACATCGAAGAGTGACACGGGAAAGCGGGAAGTTCCAGAAGACACGTGGTTAAAGTTGACAAAATACACAAAATAGTACAAGCCCGTACCGTGGCATTAAATGGATGTACCCGCCATCTCTCTTTGCATTAATTACACATGTACTATGTTGGAATTCTCTCTCATATATAAAGGGGACCCTTGTCACTTTGTAATATACAAGATACTCAATACACAAGACTAAGAACATTCTCGGCCCTCAAACTCAACCATTCTTTACAATTGTCTCATTGATTTATTGTCTTTCATTTCATTGCTCTTAATTGTTTTTCATTCATTGCTTATTGTTGATCATAAAGAGGCCATCTTAGAGGCCTTCGACACTGTCGAATCACTTTCGACCGCCGATTATCGAGCCTCTGAGCTCGACCTCGAGACACATTCAGACCGACCTCGAGACCCTGTCTCTCCGCTGCTCGGTTTGCATAATCTTGTTATCCTTCGCTTTTATTTCGTTTTCTCACCTCTCATTTAGCATCTATTGCCTAAATAACCGGTATTAAAATAGATCACATATTTTTAGAATCACAAAATCAAATATAATTGTAATTACCATTTTTAAGGTAAACAATGACTATTGCATTTAGCAATGTCACGTAATTAAAGAGTCCCTTGTTCCCTGCTGGCTTCTGCTCTTTGTAGCAAATATTGTTTTATTGGGGCCATGTGTAACTTAATAATTTCTTTTTGAGCCCTGTAATGATGTTATTGTGAGTGATATGAAGTTCTGTTTATTTATCTTATAATAGTACTTTTTCCTTCATACCATATTTACCACAATCATGATAAAGATATGACTTTTGGAAATCGAGTCTCAACTTTTATTTTGGTCGATGTAGATTAAAATTTTCAAGACCAAATTGATTAGTGAACTCGCTAATCCTCTTATTCATGCTGACTTTTTTTGCCTTCTTAATATTAATGCATACCTTTTTTGGCAGCAAGCGAAAGAAGGAGGCTTGATCAATTTGAACAACCTTTGACAGGTAATTTCTTTTTTCCACTATCTTGTACACTTCCCTTTTTTTTTTTATGTCCGTAAAGTTCAAGAAAGAAGTAAATGCGAAACAATAAAAATTTACCTACCCGTGATTTTATTCATGTTGGCAAAAATATTACTTTACACAAGATCGTGACATTACTTTGAACAAGGTGAAGACTATACATCGTCTCATGTAGAACACTTTTTTAAAATTTTATTTTAGGCGAAAATGATTACGCCGTCTAAGCTAAAAGAAGTTTTTATCTCAAGCGAAGACCGTTACACTGTCTAAGCCAAAGATCCTTTTTTGAAGATTTGGCTTTACTTTATCTGAGGCGAAGTCCATTACACCGTCTGAGCCAAAGATTTTACTTTGTCTGAGATGAAGATCATCACACCGTCTGAGCCAATATTTACTTTGTCTGAGGTGAATGTTACTACACCGTCTGAGCCAAAGATCTTACTTTATTATATATTTGACTTTACTTTATTTGCGGCGAAGAACATTACACCATCTGAGCTAAAGATTTTACTTTATTTGAGGCGAAGTTCATTACACCATTTGAGCTGAAGACTATATTTTACCCAAGGCGAAAACAAACATCTAAGTTGAAGACCTTATTTTGTTCGAGGCTAAGACCATCACACCGTCTAAGCTGAAGTCCATAGTTTATCCAAGACAAATACCAGTGAAGACCATTATGTAGTCTAACTTGCAGATTTTACTTTACCGCCAATTTTTTTTGACTTTTTGGTTCAAATGAACGAGAACACATCCTCATTTTTAGATGCACGAATAAGAAATTTTATGAAGCATGATTTTTTTTAAAAGCTGACCACCAAAAATATCTCTTCAATTTCAACCTTCCCAGGTAATTTTGTGATCTCCTTTTTTTCTTTTTTCTTTTTTGCATGCAGAAGAAGAAATCATTCCAAAGATATCACTTTAGTAAAGAAAACCTCATAGACGAAGAATACTCTTTCTGCAACATAAATCATGTCATGCAAGCCAACATTTAAATACTTTCAGTGGATGATTTGAAGATATATTAAAACCTTCCTTCAATAATTCAAGATATAAATATTTAAAGATGGTGCAGACTATACCAGAAGCTTTTACCATACACTTGGAGATATATTGAAGCTTCTAACTAAAAGATTGAAAGCTAATTCAATTTGAAGACTTCAAGACTATTATGGTGGCTTCTGATTGGCTTTCAATTGAAGACTTGGTGCTTGAAAGAATTTAACTTGAAGATTTCAACTTGAAGACATGGAAGACTTGAAGGATTCTACTTGAAGACTTGACAGATTTGAAGACTTTAACTTGATGATTCAATTTAAAATTTTGCAGAATTGAAGACTTCAAATTTTGGCGAATTCGAAGGCCTTAACTTGACTTGGTGAATTTAGAGACATTAACTTAAATATTTGGCCTCTTATTAAAGAAACTACTATTATTCCATCAAATACCTCAATTTGACATGGAAGGCTTTCCCCAGAGCCATCAATATCTGATAAGACATAGAATTCAACGAAAGAATCGAGTACAACTAATTTTCAAGTGTAAATCAAGTGAATTGTATTTCGTCATACTTCATTTGAATAATTCCTTGGGTAATATGTATTTTTGAACTCATGACTGAAATTAGAATGAAATTCTAGGCTGCCCACGTACCTCGGTGAAGAAGATCAAGTCATACCGTAGTTCGAAAAGGGTGAGTTTTTTTTTTATGTCCTAACTTTTGCCTAGGCCGCCTCTTTTGAGGTTTTCAACCTAGCGAACTTTTTTTTGGGCCGTGCACAGTTTATAATCTTGCGGGCCAGTAGTAACATGCAATTTATGCTCGTGCATCGAAGAGTATAGCGGCTTGCAATTTAAGCTCGTATTTTGAGATTCTTTGCAACTTGAAGATTTTGCTCAAATTTGAAGAGCTTCATGACATGCAATTTAGGCTCGTGCATCCAGGAGCGTATTTGTTTTCTTCAAGGATAGTATCTCTTCATCAACTTCCTATTGATAGGGCTAATCCACAAACCTCTAAGTCAACTATCTTGTAAGCGCCACTTGAGTATACCTCTTGTACAATATATGGTCCATCCCACTTAGTAGAGAATTTCCCCCCAGATTGACGAGAGGTAATAATAGGCCTTTTGACCACAAGAACTTGGTCACTCACTTGGAAAAATCTAAGGTTCACCCTTTTGTTAAAAGATCGAGATAGGCGAGCTTGATAACATTCTAGGATTTGTTGAGCTTCTAACCTCTTTCCATCAAGAGCTTCCAATTCTTCAAGGCATAACCGAGCATTTTCTTCATCAGCGAGTCCTTCTTGAATGGAAAGCCGCAACAATGAGATTTGACGCTCAAGTGGAAGGACTACTTCAACTCCATAAACAAGTAATAAGGGAGTCGTTTGCGTTGGTGTGCGATATGTGGTCATGTATGCCAAAAGAGCTTCTTCCATTCTCTCATGTCAATCTCTCTTAGACTTAGAGACAACCTTTTTCAACAAGTTGCAGAGCATCTTGTTAAATCTTTTAGCAAGTCCATTGGCAATAACATAATACATGGAAGAATTACGTTTCTTGAAGCCAAAAGATCACATATTTTATTCATCAACTTGTTAATAATTGGCTTACCATTGTCCGATATATAGTCAATATATATCGAGGAATGCCAAAGCGATAGATAGTATTGACTCGGATGAAGTTAGCCACATTTCCCTTCTTTACTTCCTACAGAGAAACAACTTTAGCTCACTTCGAGAAGTAATCAGTTGTATCCAAAATTTATAAATGTCCACCAGAAGAATTTGACTATGTGCCAACAACATCCAAACCTCAAGCATCAAATGGCCAAGAGGCAACATTTGGGTACAATACTTCAGGTGGTTCATGTATGAAGTTAGCATGGAATTGGCAAGATTTACACCTTTGAGCATAATCTAAACAATCCTTCACCATGGTTGGCTAGTAATACCCCATTCTTTTATGTGAAAATGAAGTTTTGGCGCAGATTGATGTGCTCCACATACTCCATAATGTGCTTCTTGCAAGGCTTGGAGGGATTCATCGGTCCCCAAACAACGTAAGAGCACTCCGTCAAATGATCTTCTGTAGAGTGTATCCTTGTAGTAAAGAAAACGAGGGGCTCTCCTTCAGATTTTTGTCTTCCTTCGGAAATTTTCTGGCAATATCCGATAATAAAGATAATCAATTAATGGTTGTCGCCAATCTTCAATTTCAACCTCAAGAGCAGACGCAATATGGTCAAATTTGCTTTATTCTTCCTCTTAGTCATTTGGTGGATGAACTACCCATCTTTGGCAAACAATTACTTGCGTTTGATCAGTCAAAGATAATGTAGAAGCTAAGACTGATAATGCATCAACTCTCTTGTTTTCCATTCTTGGCACATGTTGAATAGTTACCTCTCCAAGCCAACTTATCAGTCTCTTAGCATGCTTGTGATATGGGATCAAATCTGGCTTCTTGACCTCATATCTACCCAAAAGCTGATTAATCACTAACTTCGAGTCTTCAAAAACTTGTAGGTGCAATTGTTTCATATCCATGGCCATTTCAAGCCCAAGTATGAGCGCTTGATATTCAGCAACATTATTGGAGCAACGTTGTGTCAGAGTGAAAGAATATGGAAAAACTTCTCCTCTAGAAGTGATAAACATTATTCCAGCGCCAGCTCCTTCATGATGTGCAACACCATCGAAATACATCTTCCAAGGAGGTTGAATTTCTATGACCATTGCATCTTCATCAGGCAATTCATCACACAACTCCCAATCATCAGGAATCAGATGGTCATCTAGGAACTCTAATAATGCTTATCTTTTTATTGCCTTTTGAGGAACATACACAATTTCAAAATTTTGAAATTGAAGGTACCACCTCTCTAATTCATCACTCAGGACAGGTTTAGACATGACAAACTTGATGGGATTCACTCTTGAGACGAGTCGCACAATGTGAGCTTGGAAGTAACGCTTCAGCTTCTAAATAGAGAAGAAAAGTGTCAAACATAACTTCTCGATAGGTGAATACTTGAGATCATTTGACATCATCATCCTACTCAAGTAATAAAGTGCATTTTCTTTGCCTTCAGTGTTTCCTTGAGCCAAAAGCGCTTCTATTGACCTTTCCTATGCTGAAATGTATAATATTAATGGTCCAGTATTGTAGGCTTGATCAAATAGGATTTAATTCTTTCAAAAGCATTCCTACAAGCTTGGTCCCATTCAAAAGGAACTCCCTTCTTCATGAGGCGATTGAACGGTTGGCATCCTCCAGCCATATTCGAAATAAATATTCTAAGATATTCCAACTTACCTTTTAAACTTTTTAAATCATCAATATCCTTAGGCTCATGCATTTTCAAGATAGCATCCATCTTAGCTTGATCAATTTCCATACCTTTATGTCGAACAATAAAATCGAGGAACTTTCCAGAAGTAATCCCAAAGGCACACTTCAACTGATTCATTCTGAGTTGGTATCTCCGAAGTCGTTCGAATAACACCCTCAAATCTTGTAAGTTATCATCTCTCTTACTTGACTTTACCACCAAGCCATCAACATAACACTCCATATTTTTTTGAAGCATGTTGTCAAAAATGTTTTGCATGACACGTTAATATGTAGCACCATCATTTTTCAAACCAAAAGGCATTACCTTATAGTAGTATATACCTTTAGGGGTTCGGAAGGCATTAAGTTCTTCATCCTTCGGTGCAATGTGAATTTTATTATATCCAGATGAACCATCCATGAAAGACATCGCCTCATATCCAGTCTTGGCATCAATCATGAGCTTCGGGACGGGAAGAGGAAATTCATCCTTAGGACAAGCGTTATTTAGGTCCCTAAAGTCAAGACAAACTCGAATTTGGCATTCTTCTTTCTTAGAGGTACGATGCTTGAAATCCATGTAGGATATTTAACTTCACGAACAAAACCATCCTTAATAAGCTTGTTAACTTCAGTTTCAATGAAGGGAACTGGTTCAGGTATGAAGCGACGTTGTACTTGTTTCACGGGACGAGCACCTCGTTTGACAGAAAGATGATGAACAACGACCTTAGGCTCCAAACCTGGCATTTTGTAGCTACAAGCAAATACGTCTTTGAACTCCTTAAGCAGCTCAATATATTTTCTCTCTTCATCACTAGTTAAAGAGGCACTTACATATGTGGGCTTTGGATCTTTAACAACTTTGAGATTGATTTCTTTTAGTGCATCAACTGTTGTCGTCATCCCTTCTTCAACCTCAGGTGGTGAATCTTTAGCGTATTCATCCTCTAGAGGATCACCATCATTAAAATATATGTGATGATAGACATGAATATCAAGGAACTTTTCCTCGACTTCCGTATAAGGTAAAGCATTTTGTTCGTCATGAATGGTGATATGATATGATAACCCTACACTTTCTTCATCTTCCTCACATTCTTTAGTATAGACTATAGTATGAGACTTTTCTTTGAGGACCTCTCCGCACGAAACTACAAGTTTGGTCTCTCGCCTCATCCTAGAAGGAACCAGACTTGGGCAGTCTATGGTCAAATCTCATTTTTAGGGAAGATAGGTTCTCCAATCCTTCTATTACTTCCATGACGCTTGTTTTCCTTCTTCAGTGACCAACCTATCAAAGACTGAGGTCTTGGTTTCGTAAGTTGATCAAACACAAAAGGCTTATCATTTAGCGTCGGATACATTTCTATAGCAATAATGTAGTTACAATTTGCCCTTTTAATGGAGATACGGATTGGCGGGGATTGTTTGTAACCCAAACTTTTGCGTGATTGCTTCAGTGGGTACCCTTTCTCCGTCATCATCTTTTGACTAGGGTTTGAAGCTTCAGGTAGGAGCTTTCCCAACTTGGATGGTTCATTGGGATCATAGCTTTTTCTAACAACTTGTACGCATTTGGGTCAAAGCCCTCATCTTTGCGCTTTGCAGGAAGTGCTAGATTTAGAAGTGAATTGTGGTTTGATGATTTGAAAAACCCTTTAAGCAACTTTGTGGATGTCTTAATTGCATCAATTCACTCGACAGGAAGGGTCAAGCCTCCTAACACATTACCTTGAGTTCAAAAGATGGATTCTTCAACTTGGGTCAAGCCTCCTAACACATTACCTTGCAGTTCAGAAGATGGATCTTCAACTTTCATTGCCTTTCAGACATAACGAAGAATATGAGTCACTTTCTTACTTGACAATGGCTCATTTATCTTGTTCCTATTGTAAATCACTTGATATTTGTCAATCGTAATCTTTTCCACCAGTTGTGACATCAACCTTCTTTGCAACATTTTTGGTCAACGTCACATCATCAACCTTAACCTCCCTTGAAATATAACTTTTCAAGTAGAATTTTGCATCGGCAAAGTATGATTCAGCCTCATGAAATGGATTATCATCAGCAACTATCTTCTTTTCCAACCCATCTTCGTAGTACTTCAAGCATTGATGGTAGGTGGATGAAACCGCTTTGTTCTCATGTATCCATAGCCTTCCTAACAAGATATTATATGACGTCTTTGTATCGATCACGTGCATCCATGCACTCGAATGAAAATCTCCCATATTTATTTCCAATTTGATAGCCCCTACAGCTCTTTGCCCCCATGATTGAATCCTTGAATCATCAAACGACTTTCACATAGTTCATTCATCAGTATGCCAAGCTCTTTGACAGTACGAATTGGGATAATATTGACGCCAAATCCATCATCAATCAAAATTTTACTTGTTCTCCGCTCACACACAAATCCAACCATAAATAGGGGACGATTATGGTGTGTTTCACCAAGCAAAAGGTCATCATTAGTAAATGTGATTTTTGCATCACAAGTGTCCACTTCTTCAAAGAGATGCTCAATGAGTTTTTCAGACATGAGAGGTGGCAACAATGATGGATCTTCCTTCTTTGTTTCTTCATCTACCTTACAACATGAGGCCTTGATATATTCAGAGGAAGCTTGCAGGCGTAACCATCTTGGCAGGAATTCATCCAATGTCACTGGACGAGGTAGCTTTTGATAGTGATTCTCCTCCATTTTTATTTTTTTTCCAATTTTTCTTTATTATTTTATTCTTGAGTCTTTTCAACATTTTCCCTTAGTCAATTTCTTATTTTACTACCTTTGTGAATTTGTCCTGTACCGTCTTTGCCGAGTCACAAGAATCCCACCTTCATCATCAGTTTCACCATCATGCGATTCACTTTCCTCTTGAGGTATTTCCTCCCACTATTACTTTATTCACTATAGGGAGAATCAATGTTTTGCTCACATCGATAGGTTCAACATCACCAAATTTAATCATATTTGGTGATGAGGCAGTTTGGATGCCATCACATTCATGTACTTCGACAAAATTTCAAAGGACAATGCGATCAAGTGAACCAAAAACGACAGAGACTTTATTCGAACTTTCCTTCTCATCCTCAAGCAAGATTTTTCCTTCAGCGGCCAAGTCCATGACTTTATCTTTGAAGATAAAGCACTTTTCAATAGGGTGGCCAATCAATCAATGGTACTTGCAGATATTTAGATCATTTGTCCTTCCAGCTGTCACGACCCAAAAATCTAACCATGGTCGTGATGGCGCCTATCATGTTACAAGGCAAGCCTATTTCAAAAATATTACCACTAAATCAATTATATGAAATTAATAAAACATTTCCAACCTTTAGATTTTCATAAACTAAATCAACTCTAAATAATATTAATATAAAGTACGGAAACGAGCCCCAAACATCGGGGTGTCACTAAGTCATGGTATCTAAAACTATGAACTAAGATCCATAACTGTCTAACTATAAATACCATCCAAAGGAAAATATGATAAAATGAGTAACAAGGTCCTGCGGCCGCTGGCAGCTACTTTGCAATCTCCACAGATAGTCGGCCGAAAATCAATGATCGCCGCGCTCTAACTCACCTGGATCTGCACATAAAGTGCAGTGTGTCGTATGAGTACAACCGACTCAGTAGTAACATAAATAACTAAGGAACTGAGTAGTAGTGACGAGCTAAGCAAAACAATCCAATTATTTATTTTTCATAATTTATCAATAACATGAATAAACAGGTAAATTCCCATAACTTAGTAAATGCTACAAAGAATTTAACATATAATACAATAACAACAAAAGTGAATACGATCTCACAGCAGTGTCATTCCATTACTCATCATTCGCACTCAGCACTCAGCACTCAACACTCTGCGCTAAGCACGGACAACTCACGTGCTACAATACACTCTGTGCTAAGCACGGACAGATCACGTGGTACAATACACTCTGCGCTAAGCACAAACAGCTCACGTGCTACAATATCAATACCTGGATCCGCATGGTCAGCTCACGTGCTACGTAGACAACTCACGCGCTATGGTATCAATACCTGGACCCTCACGGTCAGCTCACATGCTACACGGACAACTCACGCGCTATGGTATTAATATCCTCACAACTAGGCCCTCGGCCTCACTCAGTCATGTACCTCACTAGCCTCACCATCATCAACAAGTAAAGGGACACAACCCACATCAAGTATCACAACATATCAGCAAAATAATAGAAACTGAGGTAGACATGTACAACAATTTCTATGACTGAGTACGAATAATGTGAGCATGAATGAAGCCTAAACATGATCTCTAACATGAAGGCAAACAAGTACAACAACAAGTAAACACATAACCACAGATAATAGCTATTAGGCCTCACAGCCTCACGGGATGGACCAAGTCTCAATCCCTCACGGTTCACACCCACACTCCAGCCACCTAGCATGAGTATCACTTTCACACAATCACATGGTATCGAATCTCCGTGTTTATATCCTCAAAGCCAGAGTTAAAACTGTTACTTACCTTAGCAGCGTAAAATCCTACTCTGGGATGCCCTCGTCTCTGAACTCGATCTCCAAAAGCTCCGAATCTAACCATAATCAGATTAATACCATCAACATAGGCTAACGGATGGAATTCCACAATAAAAAACTACAAAATATGCCAAAAATCCGAAATCGGCCAAAACCCGACCCTCGGGCCACGTCTTGAAAATAGTCAACAATGGCCGAATCAAAACCCTCGTCCTCTCCCGAGTCTAACCATATAAAATTTATCAAAATCGGACTCCATTTGGTCCCTCAAATCCTCACTTAAAAATCTCCAAAACTCAACCCCTTACTCCCTAATTTTCACCCTAAACTCCTACAAACTTCATGCCTAATCAATGGAAAAACATCATAAACGCGTGTAATTAATCCCAAGCAACTGACCTCAGTGATGTCTCTTGATTCTCCTTTGAAAAACACTGCCCTAACTCAAAAACCCGTTCAACAATGGTGGAAAAAGGGTAAAATTTCGCGAAGGGTTACTTATATAGGTTCTGCCAGGGGTCTCCGCACCCACGACCCTCTTCCTCGCACTTGCGCAACCGCACCTGCGGTCCCAGGTGCGCACATGCGGAACTCACTTAAACGCCCAACCTCGCACCTGCGGGATCGCAGGTGCGATCCTCTCTTCTGCACCTGCGCTCAATGCCAGGCCTCCATTTTCCGCATCTGCGACATGTCGTCCGCACCTGCGATCCTCGCACCTGCGACTCCCCATCCGCAGGTGCCGCCAAACCAGTAGCCTTACACCAGCAGCTTCCAACTGCATTTTCCAAATTAAAAACTTGTTAACCATCCGAAATCATCCTGAGCCCCTCGGGACCTTAACCATTAATTCAAACAAGTCATATATAACTTCCCGGACTTAGTCAAACCTTCTGAACACCCAAAACAACACTAAAACACTAAATCAACCTCGAATTCAAGCCTAAGAACTTCTAAACTTCCAAAATTCACCAACGATGCCGAAACCTATCAAACCATGTCCGAATGACCTCAAATACGTCAAAAATAACATTACGAACCTACTCCAACTTCCGGAATTCCATTCCGACCCATACCTAATTTTCCACTGCCGACCAAAATCGCCGAATTTCTAACTTTCGTCAATTCCTAATTCTACCACGGACCTCCAAATTACATCCTGGACACACTCCAAAGCCTAAAATCACCCAATGAAGCTAACCGAATCATGAAAATCTAAATCCGAGTTTGTTTACTCATAAGTCAACTTCTGGTTGACTTTTCTAACTTAGCTTTCTAACTAAGAAACTAAATGATCATTTCACTCCAAAACTATTCCGAATCCAAATGTACCAACTCGATACAACTCAACACAGATGTACAACACATAAATAAGCATAGATAGGGGAAATGAGGGTATAAATACTCAGAACGAAAGATCGGGTCGTTACATCCTCCCCCTCTGAAACAAACGTTCGTCCTCGAGCGAGTTAGAAAGTGTACCTGGAATCACATCATCTAAAACAAAATCGTCTGGTTTGGCTGGGAGGGCATAGAAACGGGCTTGACAACCCCCTGATCTACCTCCCCCTCTCGGGCGACCCCTATCCGACTGGGCTCCGCCCCTAGTTGACTGAGATTCATTCCTAACTGGCTTAGATCCATCCCTAGCTGGCTGAAATCCATCCTTAACCGGAAGGGCGGGTGGTGGAGGGACTGGTGCTGGTGCCGGCAGTAGAGCACCCCGCTGTGGAGTCCTACCCGACAGCCTCGGGAAATTTCTCATAATGTGTCCAAAATCCCCTCACTCAAAACAGCCTGTCCTCTAACGAAACTGCTGCTCCTGATGCCCAAAAGAACTACCCTGCGATACTTGAGCGGACGGGGCATGATGAAAACCCTGCGCTGGCAGTGCACTGAATGATGACCGATCCTGTTGAAACTAACCCTGCTGAACCCGACCTCCCTGAGAAACATCACTGAAACTACCCTAACTACAAGGCCTCTTAGCCTCCCTCTCGGCCTTCTCTTGACCTAGAACCATCTCAATATGTCGAGCAATGTCGACAACCTTATCAAAGGTAGCACCAGATACTCTCTCCCTGGTCATAAGTTATCGAAGATCAAAATTGAGACCATCTACAAACCTCCTGATCTGCTCGCAGTCTATTGGGACCAACCCGACCGCATGACGAGCCAACTCGGAGAACCACATCTCGTATTGTGTAACAGGCATCTCACCTTGACGAAGCTGCTCAAACTGCCTGCACAACTCCTCTATGCGGGACTCAGGTACAAAAATCTCTAGAAAGAGAGTAGAGAATTGCTACCAAGAAAGGGACGCTGTCCCAACCGGCCTACGTCTCTCGTAAGCCTCCCACCAATTAAGTGCAGCCCCAGAAAATTGGAAATTAGTGAATGAGACCCCACTGGTCTCCAGAATACCCGCGGTCCGAAGCATCCTCTGACACTTGTCCAAGAAATCACGTGCATCCTCACCCTTAGCACCACTAAATTACGGAGGCTGTTATGGAGGCTGGAGTCTCCCAAACCTCTCCAATTTGCATTTCTTGTCCTTTGGAATCACATGATCTACATAGCCCTGAGCAGCTACAACCGGATGCGATCGAGGTGCCCCCAATGTATGAAGTCCCTGAATTACCTGTTGAGGTATACGGGCGGCGGGAGTCTGAGTGCCTCCCCATGCCTGAGAAGTAGCTGCGGCTGTAGTTACTGAAGACGCCTCCTGAAGGCCTGGAATAACAATAGGCACAGGTGGTGCCTGTGCTTGTCCCTCCGGAACCTCTACTTCAAGAACCTGATCCTGAGCGAGAATAACTGGGGGATCTGTAGGTGCTGCCCCAGCTGCTGCGCTGGCGATGACTCCGCCCCTACCACGGCCTCTACCGCGGCCTCGACCTCTCGCGGCCGGAGATGATGACTATCCCTCCTAATTGGTAGCACGAGTCCTCATCATCTGTGAGAGAACGAAATAACAGATTTTTAGTTACTAGAATACACAAAACGCACGATAAGAATCCAAGAATGTGAAATTTTCCTAAAGGTTTCGTAGCCTCTCGAAGATAAGTACAGACGTCTCCGTACCGATCCACAAGGTTCTACTAAACCCTCTCATGACTCGTGAGACCTATGTAACCTACGCTCTGATACCACCCTGTCACGACCCAAAAATCTAACCATGGTCGTGATGGCGCCTATCGTGTTACAAGGCAAGCCTATTTCAAAAATATTACCACTAAATCAATTATATGAAATTAATAAAACATTTCCAACCTTTAGATTTTCATAAACTAAATCAACTCTAAATAATATTCATGTAAAGTACGAAAACGAGCCCCAAACATCACGGTGTCACTAAGTCATGAGCGTCTAAAACTATGAACTAAGATCCATAACTGTCTAACTATAAATACTATCCAAATGAATATATGATAAAAGGAGTAACAAGGTCCTGCGGACGTTGGCAGCTACCTTGCAATCTCCACAGATAGCCGCCCTGAAATCAACGATTGTCGCGCTCTAACCCACATAAAGTGCATGGTATAGTATGAGTACAACCGACTCAGTAGTAACAGAAATAACTAAGGAACTGAGTAATAGCGACGAGCTAAGCAACATAGTCCAATTATTTATTTTTCACAATTTGTCAGTAACATGAGTAAACAGGTAAATTCCCATAACTTAGTAAATGCTAAAAAGAAATTTAACAGATAATACAACTACAACAAAAGTGAATACGACCTCACAACAATGTCATTCCATTACTCATCACTCGCACTCAGCACTCAACACTCTGCGCTAAGCACGGACATGTCATGTGCTACAATACACTCTACATGAAGCACGGACAACTCACGTGCTACAATACACTCTGATCTAAGCACGGACAGTTCACGTGCTACAATATCAATACCTGGATCCGCACGGTCAGCTCATGTGCTACGCGGACAACTCACATGCTACACGGACAACTCACGCGCTATGGTATTAATATCCTCACAACCAGGCCCTCGGACTCACTCAGTCATGTACCTCACTAGCCTCACCATCATCAACAAATAAGGGGACACAACCCACATCAAGTATCACAACATATCAGCAAAATAATAGAGACTGAGGTAGACATGTACAATAATTTCTATGACTGTACAAATAATGTGAGCATGAATGAAGCCTAAACATGATCTCTAACATGAAGGCAAACAAGTTCAACAACAAGTAAACACATAACCACAGATAATAGCTATTAGGCCTCACAGCCTCACGAGATGGACCAAGTCTCAATCCCTCGCGGTGCACACCCACACGCCCACCACCTAGCATGAGTATCACTTTCACACAATCACATGATATCGAATCTCTGGATTTATACCCTCAAAGACAGAGTTAAAACTGTTACTTACCTTAGCAGCGTAAAATCCTACTCCGGGATGCCCTCGTCTCTGAACTCGGTCTCCAAAAGCTCTGAATCTAACCATAATCAGATTAATACCATCAACATAGGCTAACTGATCGAATGCCACAATAAAAACTACATAATATTCCAAAAATCCGAAATCGGCCAAAACCTGGCCCTCGGGACCACGTCTCAAAAACAATCAACAATGGAAGAATCAAAACCCTCGTCCTCTCCCGAGTCTAACCATATAAAATTTATCAAAATCGGACTCCATTTGGTCCCTCAAATCCTCACTTAATACTCTCCAAATCTCAAGCCCTAACTCTTTAGTTTTCACCCTAAACTCCTACAAACTTCATGCCTAATCAATGGAAAAAAATCATAAACGCGTGTAATTAATCCCAAGCAACTTACCTCAATGATGTCTCTTGATTCTCCCTTGAAAAACATTGCCTTAGCTCAAAAACCCGGTCAACAATGGTGGAAAAAGGGTAAAATTTCGCGAAGGGTTACTTATATAGGTTTTGCCCAGGGGTCTCCGCACCTGCGACCCTCTTCCTCGCACCTGCGGTCCCAGGTGCGCATCTGCAGAACTCACTTAAATGCCCAACCTTGCACCTACGGGCTCGCAGGTGCCATCCTCTCTTCCACACCTGCGCTCAATGCCAGGCCTCCATTTTTCGCATTTGCGACATGCCGTCCGCACCTGCGATCATCGCACCTGCAACTCCCCATCTGCAGGTGCGGTCAAACCAGTAGATACTTGCACAACTTTATTGATTGTTGATTTGACTTGGATTGCCACCCTTTCTTGACACATGGCGTGATTATACTGACTCATTTATTTGACATGGATTCCCACATCACTTGACATGTGTCATGATTATATTGGCTTGTTTATTTGACTTGGATTGCCACATCACTTGACACGTGGCATAAGTCTGGGCTTTAAGATTGGCTAATAGGCATTTGGACCTTGAGCTAATAATGTGGGCTTGTAATTTAATTTATAGTCCAATTAAATGGACTTGCCCAATACATATTGGATTTAAATAATTAGCTCATTTTACTAGCCACAATATTTTTTTGGACTAATTTCTTGGTTTTAATATGGTCCAAATTATTTTATGGATTTAAATCCGATAAAATTTAAATGCTTACAATATTAAAAAGTGATAATTAACAAAAATATTAAGTCAAGTAATAAGCTAATAAACGTCATAATAACAAATAAAATATTAATAAATATAGTAGATTATGTAATAAAGAAAAGTGAGAAACTGAAAAGTTATTCGATGACCATATGAAACTTTTTCTACTTTCATTCAATTTTCTTATTGGTCATGTTTCAATGGTTAAGAAAAAGGAAAATAAAATTTAATCCAAGCAATATGATATAATATGCAGGACATATAAGAAATTTTTTTGTCCCTATTGTTACAAAAATATGATTCACATGGAGATAAAGAAATAGAGCGAACCAAGTACATGTGTCTTACCCTTTCAAGGAAGGGGAAAATAAACAAATTGTCACGACCCAATTTCGGAGTCGTGATGGCGCCTGTTGTAGAACCAGGAAAGCCTCCCTTTTTAACTAAGATAAATTCAATTTCCAGTAAAAATGCGATTTTTAAACGAATTTATTAATAATATTAAGAATCTAAAGTTTAAAACAATGTGTGAAAAACTAAATTTAAACCTCCAACCCCGGATCCGGTATCACTCAGTCATGAGCTGCGATATAAAAAAATAAAGAATGAAGAAATAGACAACATAGTCTCAAAATAAGTGCAATAGGTGGAATAAGGAAGAGAAGACGAGGTCGCGATCGCCAGCTGCTACCTCGACAACTCCAATAAAACAGTTGACTGCTGCTCAATATCCACTACCGGGTCCCGGTGTACCTGGATCTGCACAAAAGGTGCAGAGGGTAACGTGAGTACACCAACTCAGAAGTAACGAAACCAAACTATGGGCTGAGAGGTAGTGACGGACTAAACCTCCGATAATTCGAACAACAGTATATAACTTGGACATGACAGTAATATATCATAAAATAAATAAGTTGCATCAATTTGTGTCTGTACCCCTGCATACTAGCATGAATTCATTTAGAATCAAGAATGAGGCGTACTCAGTAATCAAACTCTCATAAGGTGGTCCACTCAGTACTAGACTACGGCCTCCCGGCCCAGGGAAGTCCATCCCGGATATTACATAAACACAAGTGACACTGTCACCTAGTACTGAGGAAAAAGGCCGATCCAGCCACCACGGAGAAGATCCATCTCCGGAACATAATACCCATAGAGGAAATCCATCTCTGGAACATAAGACCCACGGAGAAAATCCATCTCCGGAACACGAGACACACGGAGAAGATCCATCTCCGGAACATAATACTCTTACAAGATCCATGTCCAGGGAAATCCATCCCTCAATATCTATGCGCTCACTGGGGGTGTAAAGACTCCGGAGGGGCTCCTTTCAGCCCAAGCGCTATATCAAGCCAACGAAGGCATGATTCCAGGATCGCTGCGGTGTGCAGTCCGACCTCATAACTGTCTCAAACCAGGCTCCAAGCCTCACTCAGTCAGTGCCTTTCAGTCTCACTCACAATGCTCTAACATATGAAAATCAACCCAAGCCAATGATAATATAGAATAAACTAGCAACTTACGAGACTGAGGCATGAAACATATACTTTAACAGGACTGAGTAAATGAAAACAATAATCATAAATAGAGATAGCGATAATCGACTGTTCCGGTCTGAACATATCGGCGTGAAGCCTTAACATTTATACTTAGCATGATTTCTATTGTGTTCAAGGTAATACCACCTTCACAGTACAAATATCAACCTAAGATAACCATTAGACAGTGCCATGGGATGAGCCAGGCTAGAAATATTCGGAGTACACCTGCATGCCCGTCACTTGGCAAGTGCGTCACCTTAATTAACATCATATATCAAATAGTTTGGGGTTTCGAACCTTCAGTTCCAAGTTTGGAAGCGTTACTTACATCAAAACCGGCTAATATACTACTCCGCAGTGCCCTTGCCTCTAAATTCGACCTCCGAATGCTCCAAATCGACCAACAATCAGATGTATATCATTATAATATGCTAAGGAACTAATCACAATCGAAATGTATAAAAAATACTCAAAAATCCCGAAATTGGTCAAACCCGACCCCCGGGCCCGCGTCCCGAAACTTAAAATTTTTATACAAAACAGTTCTTCATCATCTCACGAGTCCGTACATATAAAGAACACTAAAATCAGAGTTCGTTTGACCCCTCAAATCAATACCTAAAGGTCTCCAAAATCTCAAGCCCTAAACCCACCTTATTCTACTGATTTCATGAATTAAACACTGATCTTATATTCCTTAATCACCTATAATCGAGTTTTAGGGTCCAAAATACTTACCTCAACGAAGAACACTGATTTTCCCTCTTCAAAATCGCCTCCAAGCTCTTTCCCGGTTCAACAATGGTGTTAAAAGATCTAATGGTCGCGGAGGGTTTGTTTAAATACTGCCCAGTGATTTACTCTCCGCGATCGCGGCTTTCCCTCACGTGATCGCGATGCCTTGGTTCCTTACTCCACGCGATCGCACTGTGAATAACTAATTTTTGACCACACCCAAATTCTATACTATTTTGGTGTAAATATTTCTTTTAGAGCTAATCTTAATATTTTAATTTTTCTTATCTTACTCCTAATAGGTTGTATTTAATAAAATTAAAAACAAAAAAAAATACTCATATTCTTAGAATATAAGATTTATTCCTATGTTTAAATAGAAGATATATATATATATATATATATAT
>ML411431.1:30085-40940 GCA_005239525.1 Nicotiana knightiana
TTGGGACATTTGGTTCACATGATGACGATAAAGCCTAGGAGGGATGTGATCGAAGCTTTGATTCCGCACTGGGATCCTGAAAGTAATGTGTTCCATTTTACTGACTGTGAAATGACTCCGACCTTGGAGGAAATCGCCCATTTCCGTGGGGCCGCAATCTTCGCCACCAAAGGCCCATTTTACCAAAAAATGTGAATGAGAGTATGTTTCTGAAGCTCCTGAACATAAATTACAGAGAGTATGAAGGTTTAGGAGGCAAGTGGGTTAAGTTGGGATTTTTGTTTCACATGTACGACCTAGAATGCAATTTTGAAAGGAATGAGGGAAAATTAAAATCGAAGGAAGACAAGGAAATATGGAAGATACGTAGGAGGTTTGCATTTATGGTTGCTTTTTTGGGGCGTGTAGTTTTTCCAGAAAGGGAAGGACGCATTGACATCCACTTGGCAGGTGTAGTTGAGGCGCTGACCTCAAAAGGGGATGATTATACTTTGGTCCCTATAATTCTTTCTTCCATTTTTCGTGCTTTAACTAGATGTAAATTGGGCGCACAAAACTTTGATGGCTGCAACATTTTGTTACAGATGTGGTTTTTGGAGCATTTTTATCATCATCCTACTATCACTAATTTTAGTGAGCTCTGGCCCAATCGCACTTATGATCACCAGAAAATAATTGACAAATGTGACTTACCAGAAGGGATTGATGCCTGGAAAAAGCTGCTTCTTACTTTGTCAGCCAAACGAATCACTTGGAACTACGATTGGTTTTCCTCTAAAGAGGTCATTTGTGAGTCTGCATATCATTCTTATTTGGTACTTATAGGATTGGATGGTGTTCATCCCTATGCTCCACTTCGAGTGATGCGCCAGTTTGCACGACTACAAGAGGTGCCGCCAGTACGAGATATGAGCAAGTTCTGTTATGATTTTGGTAAAGATCAACCTCATGACGAAGAAGAAATTATGAAAATTTGGTATGTAAGTAAAGTCTTAGAGTTGAATGAGATGGTAGAAGATCTAGATCGCGGAGAGGTGATCCCTGAGTATAAAACTTGGTTTCATGATCGTTCATCATTTAGAGATAGGCCTGAGGGGTCGAACAGGAGGAGAAATGATCAAAGAACTATAGAAATGTTGAAAGAGGAATTGGAGCACGCACAGATGACCATAGCCAAACAACAAGCCCAACAACAAGACGGAGTCGCTCAGATCCGTTTAAGTATTGAGAAAGATTATCAATCCGCCTTAGGGATCATGGATAAAGATTTAAAGCATGCTAAGAATGAGGCAACCCGCTTAGAAGAAGAACTGGAAAACACGATTGGTTTAGTTAGAAGAGTTGAGGCGAACAAAAATAAGTTGCAAGAAGACTTGAGTATCATCGAAGAGGATGCACACCAACAACAATTAGAGTTTGATCAGCAGAAAGAACAATTTGAAAGAGAAAGGGCACACTGGATACACTCAAAGGGTCAGCTTTATGCACGATTGGAAGAAATAAAAAGGCAGAAAAGGGGTTATCAACACGCATATTTTGAGGCTGAGCGGTGTCAGTGGATGATTGAGAGAGGTGTGTTAAATCGTCACATTGAATAATATGAGGAATGTGAGGCTCAGATGAGGCACGCCCTTAACACTACCCAGATGTGGTTGCAGAATTGTCACATGAATATGGGGCAAGCTAGAGAGCACGTACTTCGATTGGCAAAGAAAGCGACATATGTTCATGATGGTCATCGCCATCTAAGCAATGAGGAAGTTGGTCAACATACACGTGTCATCATCCCACAGTTGCCAACGGTGTTTCAAATTTTGTACGAGACTTTGGGGGTAGAGTGGAGGCCAAGAGATGCAGATCATTGATGATATCAGTTTAAGCAAGAAGAATATTGAATATTGAAATATTAGTGCAGTCTATTAGTTCTTAGTTTCATATTTATTTGTCACATTTTTAATTGTATATTTGGAATATTTTATTTTTATCAAAGTTTGTTTCATTCCAGTCATGTTTTTAGAGTCAATTTGTATATATTTCCTTTTCTCTCATGGTATATAAAAAAAAATTTGACTGAAAAATATTTTAGTTTGTTTTATTTTTACAAAAAAAAAAATCATGAAAATTGTTATTTCCCCCCTGAACTACGTAATGGTCTGATTCATGCGGCGTCATGATACGTAGGCAATCCCCATCGGATGCGATCATAACCATAATTAATCTGGGGGAAAAAAGAGGACTTTAGAAATGAATGAATAAATAAAAGAGAGAGAGAGAGAAAGAAAAGAGAACGCTAAATTCAAGATGAAAATAAACCAATAAACCAATAAGCCGCGATGAAGCATTAAGCCTTTCAAGATCATTTTAGAAATAAAAATGGCATTAGGTGCACGACATACAATGTGTGATTAATATTTGCAAAATGTCTAACTCTAACACGTTTGTTGTTTGTCATCTATAAAGATAAAGTTAAACTGAGGTGGTTGGTTTGTGGTTTAAACTGGCGACTCACCCTTACAACACGAGATCAAAAAGAAAAAGTAGAATGGCAAACAACAGTGAGAATGAGTCAGATAATGATGATGTCCATGGACAATTGGTCGAACAAGGTACATAACTGGTTGAAGAAGTAAGAGTGCTGAAACAACAATTGGCAGAGATGTACCAAGCTTGGGTGAATGGACAGGCACCGCCCCCACTACCCATAAGATCTTCGGATAATCTTCATAATGTGTCAGTTGCAAATCAAGTGCCCGTCTCCCTAACAAGTAACATATTGTACCAGCCTGGATTCAGTCTGAGCATTAACCTTCCCACTATCCCCAGTACCTCCATTACACGTCCTCCAACCGTACCCTTCAGAATGACCTACCTATTGAACCCATTGTCCCTACTTTCACCGTTTCTCAATCGACTCTTGCTCAAAAGTCTAATAATGATCCACAACTGAATGTTCATGATGCCCAACATTACTCTCCAGAACCGACTTTCAAGGTTCCATATTCATATAAGCATACTCCTCAGAACATGTTCCCAGTTGAGATCGAAAAGCCCGACAAAAATATGGAACAAGAGGAAATGACCAGAAAAATGAAGAGCTTGGAACAAACCATGAGAAACATACAGGGTTTGGGAGGCCATAAGAGTGTTTCGTTTAACGATCTATGCATGTTCCCCCATGTCCATTTGCCACACGGCTTCAAGACCCTCAAGTTTGACAAGTATAATGGGCATGGTGATCCCGTTGCCCATTTGAAGAGGTATTATAACCGATTAAGGGGATCAGGAGGCAAAGAAGAATTACTTATGGCTTATTTTGGGGAAAGTTTGACAGGAATTGCATCAGAGTGGTTCATAGATCAAGACATCTCGCACTGGCACGTTTGGAATGACATGGCTCAAGATTTTGTCCTACAGTTTTGGTACAATATTGATATAGTTCCAGATAGATCCTCTCTTGTCAACATAAAGAAGAAATCAATAGAAAGCTTTAGAGAATATGCAATCAAGTGGAGAGAGCACACCGCTAGGGTCAAACCACCAATGAAAGATGCAGAAATGATTGACTATTTTCTCCAAGCTCAGGATCTTGATTACCTCCATTACATGTTGGCCGCCATTGGTAAACCTTTCGCTGAGGCGATTAAGATTGGTGAAATAGTTGAGAATGGCATGAAGTCGGGCAAAATTGTGAGTCCTTAAGGGGACCACGCAAGCAATTCAAAGTGGGTCAGGCAATTTCGGAAATCGAAAAAAGAAAGAGGAAGGATCCATACAGGATGACAATGATAAAGTTTGCCTGGGTCTCAAGAATATGTTCTATGAGATCAATATGGTTCAAGTTGATGAAATCCCCAGCCGTGCAAGTGTTCAGCTCATTGGTCCAGATACCTTGCTCAACAACTGGGAAGCAACTCCTCTTCCCATCAGGAAGGAGCCTTGGTAGTCTGTTTTGTTGCTTTTTCTGTATTTGGATTGTTTTAAGGGTTGTAATCCAGATATTTTAGTTTAATTGCTTTTCTTTGATGTTAACCCTTCTACCCTTTCAAATTCAATGAAACGAAGTTCCATTTTCTTAGTAAAATTCTATCTTTTCCTTTTCCTAGTTTTTGTTAATTTCTTATCCTTTTTAGTTTCGTTAATGATGGCTTTAAGAACATGACATGCACGTAGAATTCATGCTCAGATCTTAAAAAGTTGTCTAATCTCGAAATAATGAATCAAGAAGTTGAGATTCCCTCTCTCCTAATCATTATCGAAGCAGGTATTGAAGACACTGACTGGGTCAAGTCCTGATTGGAACACTTGAGTTTAATTGATGAAAAGCGTTTGTCGGAAGTTTATTTTGATCAATTATACCAACAAATAATGGCACGCGCTTTCAACAAGAAACTGCGCTCAAGACAATTTAAGGTAGGACAACTTGTTTTGAAACGTATCTTTCCGCACCAGGAAGAAGCAAAAGGAAAGGTCGCCCTGAATTGGCAAGGTCCTTACCTCATCAAGAAAGTATTTTCAAAAGCAGCCCTACACTTGACATATATAGAAGGACATGTGACTGATATATCTGTTAACGCGGATGCGGTCAAGAGATATTATGTCTGACATGACTCTGTTAGGGCAATTTTATACTTAACATTCTCAGGTTGGGATGACGAAAGGCTATTATTCTCACTACCCAAACACTGGTCAACCCTAGTTAGCCCTTTGAAGCCTTGTTTATATTATTTCTTTGTTTTTCCCTATTTTGGAACCATTGTACTTAATAAAAAAAAGTCAAAAAAAAAAGAAATAAAAAAAAATCATCAAAACGAGTTCATGTTAATTGAACTACGTCCGACCTGATTCCAAAAGGATACGTAGGCAGCCTCACTCTATGGTTTGGTCACACTAATACAAAAATCCACATTTTCCAGTATTCAAAGAAACTGGGGCATGGTTTTATATTATTTTTCGACGGTGTTTCTGTCAAAATGGTTCCAAAAGTTGTAGTTCAGTTGAATAAGTTGTTTTTACCTTTCCCTGTTAAGACCTTCTGACCAACTTTCGAGAATGCTAAGTCAGTATACTACGGGCGATGCCTTAGCCATTGTAAAGAGAGAAAAATAAAATGAGAGAGTCTTATTGGTGAAAACTCTCACGGGCACTATAAGGCAATGGTGAGTTGAGAGAAAGACAAATGAGAGAGGTCAATTGGTGAAAACCCAAAAAGGGCATCGTTGATCGATTTAAAGCTTCTTATATCCCGGCACAAGAATGGTTAAGACAAAGAACTCAGTTTCAAATTGAAGTTTACAATGGATTTTGAAAATTAGACGGTTCAGACGGATCGGGCATCCAGTCCAAAGTGCATGTCATGTTCATTGAAGTCAGCATATTCCTCCAGATAAGTCCTTTTTATTCTTATTTTCTTCTCTGATAGGTACACTTTAAGTTGTAATACCTATTAGTTCACATTCTTGTTTTCTTTCATACTATTCTTTTTGAGTAACTTTCAATCTAATTTCATCAAAGCAAAGCAAAGAAAAGGCCGCAAAATCGGTTACAGTTTCCCTCTTATATGAGCAAAGATTGTTGGGCATGAACAACATAGGCAAAGGCATAAAGCCACCTTTGATTTTCCCTGAGGAGCAAAAGGCGTGAAGGACGGAACAATGTGTCAAGAGTCGACAAAAGTTACTCAGTTAAAAGTTGTTCTGGGAGCAAGGTTGTTTGCACCATAAACACAAATGGTGATAGGCACAAAATAGTCAGGTTCTGATGTTGAGAAAGAAGATCTCCAGGAAGTAATGACAGAATCTCCCGGCAATTTGTACGACCTTCGACGAAGTCAGTGTTTCTAACAAGTGTAATGGACGCAAGGTCAAGTTGCCCAAGAAATCAAGGCCACAAACTGACCACCATTTTAAAACGAACAATTTTTTCTTTGTTCAGAACATGAACAGAACAATTTCAGGAAACAGATCGTGAAAAGACGAACAACACCAAGTGAAGTTCTCAAATCCTTAGTTTTCTTCTAATATACATGTAATCAGCTATTCTCAGTTTCATTATAGGGAATCAATACCCTATCTTCAACACAGGATACCACGTCCCTTGGTCGCATTACTTTTTTGCCTACATAGGGTACGACATTCCCTAGTAGAGTCTCAGTGATCCATGAGCCTCATCTTATTGCCAACAGAGGGTACTACATCCCCTAGTTGCATTTATTATTGCTAACATAGGGTACTACATCACATAGTTGCATTTCTTTTCTCCAACATAGGGTACGACATTCCCTAGTAGCATCTCAGAGTGCCACGAACCTCATCTTATCACCAACACAGGGTACTACATCCCCTGGCTGCATTACTTTCTGCCAACATAGGGTACAACATTCCCTAGTAGCATCTCAGTGGGCCATGAGCCTCACTTTGTTTCCAACACAGGGTACTGCATCCCCTAGTTGCATTTATTATTGCTAACATAGGGTACTACATCCCCTAGATGCATTTTTTTCTTCCTACATAGGGTACGACATTCCCTAGTAGAATCTCAGTGGGCCATGAGCCTCACCTTATTTCTAACACATGGTACTACATCCCCTGATTGCATTTCTTATTGTTAACATAGGGTACTACATCCCCTAGTTGCATTTTTTTTTGCCTACATAGGGTATGCCATTCCATAGTAGAATCTTAGAGAGCTAAGCGTCTAATCTTATTGTTAAAAGTTTTAGTAAGACTTAGAATAGAAGGATATATATATATATATATATATATAAACTTGGTTTCTTCTAATGTAAGTTATAGTAGTATTTTTTTTTAGTATAATTTAAACTTTAGTGTAAATAGTGAGTTTTTTAATTTATATAGTTTTTTTAAATCTAAAAGTAAGTTGGTTGATATATATATATATATATACATGAGTGTTTTACCTTCTTATATTTAATAAAAAAAAGGGTTATAAAAAAAAGTTTTAAAAAATAAATAATAAACTAATGAAAATCACAAAAATAGGTAAATTTGGAAAGATACAAACATAGTATCCTTAATTACTTTCCTGCTCCTACTCCCATTACCCACTCCCCTCACGTCATTATGCGCACACACACTTTCTTTGATTTTAATTTTTTTATTTTTTTATTCTTTTTTAAATAAAAAGCAAATAATTCCTAACACACACCCATGATTTCCTTCTCCCAACCCCATCCCTCAAGTCTCCCCTCACAAAGTTTTCCCCACTTCCCCGTTATTCCTTTCCATTACACACATGGACAAAATCAAATTTTGGGATTTCAATATAAATATAAAAACACACGCAGATGCACAAAAAGAAGAGAAGGAGAGGTGAAAAAAAAGAAATCTGGAAAAAAAAATCCAGCAACTTTAAAAAAAAAAAGAAACAGTTTTCTTTGAAGAAGGAAGAAAAAGTTTGGATAAATTATTGAATTTGAAGACGGAGTTCGGGATTTCGTTCGTGGTTTCGAGTTATTGAGTTCTAGAAGTTTTATAATTAGTAGATTAAGTCGCTTACTGAGTGAGATTTTCGTAAAAAGGTAACACTCAAATCTTTTTAGTAAAGCCATATAATAACATGAAATCCATGTTTTCTTAGTGTAATTTGAAAAGTTTTATCAACTGAATCTTCGTTATTTTTTTTTTATTCAATTTCATGTTTAAGTTATATTTGTAGTTAGATTCATCGTTGATATGAAGCATGATCATTTAAGTTAAGTCAAAACTTGCATGTAATTGATTATATTCGAAAATTATTGTGTCGTAGCTTGTCATCTCTTGAAAATAGTTAGTCCCTTCTATTTTAATAGTTGGTGTCCATGATGTTTAGCAAATTTTTTAGGATATGTACTTTTTCCTGTTAAGTTTTAAATTCTTTATGGACATGCAAAAAGAAAGCTGCACTCGATCTTGTAGTATCTTTTTTCAACCACAAACAACTCCAAAATAATTCAACAAATTAATAAACACATATAGGCAGCATGCAAATGAAAAATTAGAAAATCATAACTAGGAGGAATAAAAGAATATAAATAAAATTTCATTTACACCACAAGAATTGATAGCATATAGTACAATAGGAATTTTTCAACACAAATTTATGCAAATAAAAGACCGGGCAGCATAAGCATGAATGCATGATTATTGAAATGATTAATTTTGTATATCACGTTACTCGTGAAATCATAACATTCAAACATGTGGAGTTTTTTCTCGTATAGCTAAGGCTAGTAATAATAAGAATATTATAGAATGTTTAGAAAATTTCTTCGTAAAAAGATGTGCCTTGATTTAAGAGCCACCAGCACAATTGATAATTCAGAAAATTCAGTTACAAAAGAAGGCATATAACACTTGTAGTTACTCTGTAAAAAAAAATTACAAGTTTTAGAGGAGGCACTTTAAATTAGATTTTCTTCCTTTTATTTAAATATTATTACTTTTTTAGTATTTATTTTATCACAACTGAAATCAATATGTAAAGAGTCAAATTTACACCACGCCATGTTAGAATACTCCATTTCGGAAAGACTTGTTCCAATAGGTAAAAAAATAATAATAATAGTAATAAAATTTACAAATAAATGGAGTACTCTAAATACGTTAGAAAAGTTTCAAACTTTATATATTAGCTCATGTATTCATACCCGAACCTTGGGTTGATATGCTTAAATAATAAAAGGATCATGTGCGCATTTCGCGTCTCGATGCCTTTAGATTTAAAAATAATTATGTTATAATCATGTGTATATTCCGTACCTTGGTTTAATATTTAGTTTCAAAGAAGTACCTTGTGTGCGTTCCGCATCTTAGTAAACACAATTAATAAAATATAATAATTAATTAAGCGGTAATAAATAAGCCATGATCAATAAAATACAAGAATAGCTAAAAATTGATTTAAACCTTACATCAATAAAGCGACCGTGCTAGAACCGCCGGACTCGAGAGGTACCTTACACCTTCCCCTCAGTCAACAGAACTCCTTACTCAATCTTCTATTTTCATAGACCATAAATTAAGAGTCAAACCATTCTTTGTTAAGGGATTCAAGATAAAAGGTGACTTGGAACACCAAAACTCAAGTCCAAGTGGCGACTCCGTATAATAAATAATCTCTTTTCAAAACGTCACTTTAATTGGAAAAACTCTTCTAACTCAACCACATAATAGGGTTGTGAGGAACATAAAGGAGGTGTGAACACACGCGCCATATCATGCGGTCGCGATGACCACTGACCTCTGCTCGCGCGCCCCCTTATTTACACTACGCGACCGCAACATACTCCACGCGATCGCACTGCTCAACCTGTTCAACCTCTGCGATCGCGAACACACTTATGAGACCGCAGAGAGAAAAATTCCGCCCCTCTCGATTTGAACTACGCGATCGCGTATCTCCTCACGCGATCGCAATGAAGGATTTTCTGCTGCACAAAAAACAGAAAATCATCAATTCTCTAAGACCCAAAAATGCCCGTTAACCACCTGAAATTAATCCCGAGCCCCTCGGGACCCCAATCAAACTTACCAACATATCTCATAACATCGTTCAAACTTAGTTGCACTCTAGAAACACCAAAACTAAGATCAAAGCCCCAAAATTACATCGGATTCAAGCCTAAGAACTTTAAAATTTCTAAAATCCACCAATCTTGCCGAAACTATCCAAAACAACTCCAATTGACTTGAAATTTTACAGACACATCCAAAATGACATTACGAACCTGTTCCAACTATCGGAATTCCATTCCGACCCCGATAGCCTATTTTTCACTGCCGACCGGAAATCACCAAAAACTAACTTTCGCCAATTCAAGCCTAATTCTAGACCGGACATCAAATATTATGAACACACTCCTAAGTCCCAAATCACCTACCGAAGCTATACGAGCCATAAAATCTGCATTCCGAGGTCGTTTACCAAAAAGTCAACTCTCAGTTGACTTTCCCAATGTTAAGGCTACTGAATTCTCATTTAACCATTATGATTTCAAGCCTATCGACTCTAACACATCAATAATAGAATAACCAATCCATGACAAGTCAATGACAATAATAAAAATACAAGTTCTACGTAACGAGAGACCGGGTCGTTACACAAATCCTATTTTGGGTGGATTTAAACTGAATTAGAATTAAGAAATAGGATTTTAAGGATAAGGAATAAATTAAACAAACAAACCATGGATAAATCCAAGCGACCTTTTCTTAAATTCAAGCGATCTTTTCGTAGGCGTTTGCCCCCGATTCAATCGGGGNTCTTTTCGTAGGCATTTGCCCCTGATTCATTAGTGAACAAGGAAAAATATTATCAAGACGAGTGAATAGCTAGACCTTGAAACAACAACGATTAATTATTCTTGCTATAAAACAAACTTGTATTTTTATCTTTGTTACCCTTTTTCAATAAAAAATAATTTGAAAGAACCGAGTCGACCGCTAGAACTATTTGTTTTAAAGCCCGAAATAAATAGCGTACTTTTTCTTCACTTAAATCATAATTACAAGAATCTAGATTTGAGTGATAAATTTGAGTATCGTGTCGTAAGAAAAAAAATTGAAAAAATATACTAGAAAGTACGGATATAATATGGACAAATCTAATATTTTCTTGGCTGGAATAGATGAAGCAACTCATGCACATATACTAGAAAGTACAAGATTTTCTGTAGGTACTTTACCTATCAAGTACCTTGGCTTGCCACTGCCATCAAAGAAATGGAGCAAAATGGATTGCCATCAACTAATTGGTAAAATCACACATAAGATAATAAATGCCTACTCAAGGAAGCTATCTTATGTAGGGAAATTACAGATAAATGATATGTTGTTCTCTTTATTTAACTTTGGGGGGG
>ML411431.1:40972-65606 GCA_005239525.1 Nicotiana knightiana
GGGCTGTTTTCATTTTACCTCATAGTGTGATTAAAGAGGTGCATCAAAAGTGTAGGAATTATATGAAGTTGACTCTAGTTGCATTGGGGAGAGTGTGCGTGCCAAAAAAGTATGGAGGCCTCAACATAAAGAATTGTAAGCTGTGGAATATTGTTGCAGTAGGAAAACTACTATGGCAGCTGGCAAAGAAGAGGACATTTTATGGGTTAGGTGGGTCCATGAAATATATATGAAGACTGAAAGTAATATATGGCAACATAAAGTTCCAGCTAACTGCAGCTGGTATTGGAAGAAGTTAAATTCTCTCAAAAGTCTTATGGAGAGTTGGTATCGGAATGGGGAATACATACTAACTTCTAAGGATGCTTATTTAACAACAAAGAGCTACAACATGCTACTAGGGGAGCATGTGAGAATGCAAGAATCCAACTTAGTATGGACAACAATGATTCAACCCAAGCATAAGTTTATTATCTGATTAGCCAATCAAGATAGGCTGCTAACAAAGGAAACGCTTCTCAGGATGCAAATCCCAGTGGCAAATGGATCATGCAGCTTATGTGATCAAGGAAGACTAGAAACTCAGATACACATGTTTGCTGAATGTGCATGGATAACAACAATCAGGAATAAAGTGTCTATATGGCTAGGAATACAGCTCCAGGAAAAGGGCATCAAAGAAAGCCTACATTGGATACAAAGAATGAATTGGAAACAAGCTCAAAAAGAGATGGTCGCAGCAGTGTGGGGTGCTATGATATACCATACATGGCAAGCTAGGAATTGAAGAATCTTTAGGAATACAACTATAAATACAAAATTTACAATAGCAAAGATACAACGAGAGGTTAGGATTAGACTAGATAGCATGAGAGATACATGTAGAGCTCGTAAATATCAATGTTTGTTTACCCGGATATGTAATTAGAAGAGATCCCATGAGGCCTGACAGATACTAGGTGCTCTCTAAATGTAAAAATTTTGTTGTTAATGCCAGAGGCGGATCTAGGATTTAAAGGTGGCGGGTGTCAAAATTTTCTTTAATGTACACCTTATAATAACTACTAATATATAGTTTGTTCAGAACGATTCTCCGGTTCATTTTTTAGTTTATTTGGGCAATTTAATAAGCACTTTATTTGCAAATATAAAAATTACATCAATTTTTCAGACCCTACTTATGAAATTTCATTGGGTTTATGTTATTATTGGCGTATGAAAATTACATCTCACACATTAAGAAGCAAATATAATTAACATTTTAAAGAAGGAATCACACTTTTATTATTAATAATACAAATAAAATCAATATTTTCACTAGGGAACTACATTTTTTTGTATGCTAAAGATAAATTTGCACAAGTAAAATAAAATCTTTAATAAGGGAGCTCCATCGATCAGAATAAGAAAAAAAAACATATTCAATAGATAAGTTATACCCCATAAGTAAATGCAGAATTAGATAACTACAAGATCTCAAAACTTAAAATCATAAATCTAATGCTCGGAAAATATTCATCATAAGTTTTTACTAAAGAGATTTAAATTGTATTTATCAATCATAGAATAACATAATTTTTTATATTATAAAAAAAAAATTATAAATTAATTTTGATCTCAATCTAAATCAAGACCCAAGTTTTTTTGATTTTGAAAGGAGAAAACTAAAAGATTTGAGATTAAGAAAAATATATATATATTATGAAATTTTTAAATTTTGGAGGCTCTTGTTTGAATGTTCTTGCTAAAAAAGTAATAGAATAGAGGAAAACAATAAAAATAATAAACGACAAATAGGAAATTGGGAGGTAGCCAAAAATGAAAATGACCGGGAGAAAAGAAATAAAAAACACAACGAAAAGGGAAAGTCAGACAAGGTTCAAGATAAATTCCAACTTGAATTTTACACACGAGAAAAGCTTTCAAAAAGGTATACCAGTCATGGCACATTTGTCTAGTTTGCGGATGGAGGTGGTATGATCATATATTTAACCCAATTTAATTTTTTTACACATAAATATACGATAATTTTACTAATCGAGCGGGTGCCATACCACCTCGCTCATAAAAATGGATCCGCCCCTGATTAATAGTATATTCATAGTTATTATCAATATAATATAATATGATCAAACAAATTAGATCACGCAACATATTTTATATTCTCCGCTGGTGCTATACTAGTACTAGTAATAGTAATGACATATAAAAAAGAGAAAAGCGAAAAAGGGCCCCTTCCAAATTAATATTATCGCCAATTACCCCCTTCTTAAACCCTTCAAACAGAATACAGATAAGCCTGGAAGCTTTTCAGAAAATAGAGAATGGCCTCTGCTTCTACGACTCTTCGCATTTCCATTACACTCCGCTGTTCAACCAACGACCATCATCTGCTAGTGGGTCAGCCCAGAAATAGAAGCAACGTTGTGTTGCCACCTCACTCTTCCTCCTCTCGTCCCTCTTCCTCCGTTCTCACTTTCTCCCGCCGTCGAAGCAACGGCGCCAATTCTGCTATCACTTCTTCCAAGAAAGAGAAAAAGGTATGCACTACTTTGTAAATGACCAGTTTTATCTACTATACATTTTTCTCGAGTTTTGCAAATTTAAAAATTGGGTCTTTGTTGAGGAAATGTTAGCTATTTGCTTCCTTATATTGAGTTATTACAACTTTGATACACATATGAATTTGCCTTTTACTTTCATCTGTTGAATAATTGTAGACTTTAATGTGCTTGTATGTGTAACTACGTTATGCTTTGCAAATATATGTCTAGCGATGATTGATTAGAAATGCCACTAAATCCACTAAATATTTGAGTTGCTGGGTTCAAAATTTAATATTTACACATATTTAGTGTATCTTTTAACACATATACAGGGCTCGCGCCAAAGGCTACTGTTTTCTGCCAAACCTGAAGCTTATATACTACCTATGCCCCTATGATTGATGGTCCCACCCCCTCCTCCTGGAGGGGGGGGGGGATGAAGCATCATACTGTGTCATGATTTTTGCTTAACATCTTAAACACAAATTTCAAACTGATATTTTAATGGTAATTGTTGCACCAGTCAAATAACTTGTCCACAGGATTTCTTTCTGTAATCATGCCCAACTGTTTTGACGTGATTGATCTACTTGCCTGCTGGTTTTAGTATAAGGGGTCAATAGCAGGACATCTTCTTCCATGTGATTGTAAATGTTAGACAGATAGAGTAGCGAACTGCTGTTCCATACGTGTAACACTAACACTGTAGCTTTTACAGTTGGCGAGGTGCAGTTTTGTAGACCATTAATCCAAGTTTAGATTTTATGCAGCTATTTTTTCCTGGTGCATGTAAATGACCATCAAAGTAAACTCTGTCCCTTGAACTTCTTCATGCACATGTAAATGTCCATCAAGATACCCTTTCTTCTTCACCCGTTTTGATAGCATCCTATTACTATCGCATCTTTCAGGGATGTAGAACATAAGTTGTCTCTGGTTTTAATTAGTATGTAGAAGAGATGAAGTGGTGAACAATATTTTCATTTTAGACACGCTTAATGTTTAACGTGGTTTGATAATGAGATCTTTCACTTGAATATTCAAACTATTTGCCTTCACTAGGAGTTTGCTAGAAACATATCTGTTTACTTTTTGATGAAGACTTGCTCATAAACTTGATATCATTAACAACCTCTTCTTTACACCTGAATTTTTGTATTACACGCCCTTTAATTGTTTGCTAAACCTGAGGTTTTGTTGTTTGCTTCCTATGTCAGAGTTCACCTAGGAAAGATACTGAGGAAGATGGTGATATAGATGAAGATGCTTTTGAGGCACTCTTTCAGCTGCTGGAAGAAGATCTGAAAAATGATGATCTATCTTTGAACGATGATGATATAAGTGAGGAGGACCTCGCGAAGCTGGAACGTGAACTGGAGGAGGCACTGAAGGATGATGAACTGCTAGGAGAAATTGCCTCAATTGCCAATGAGAAAATTGAGAGTGAGGATGAAGATGAAGAAGTAGTAGCAGATGATGATAATGAGGATGATAAAGATGAAGAATTGCCAGTGAAATTGAAAAATTGGCAACTTAAGAAACTGGGATATGCCTTGAGAAAGGGACGGCGTAAGACAAATGTAAGTTGTCATCTTAATGTTAGTCTTCTCAAATCTGATGCCGCAATTGCGTTACAGCTACTCATTATTCTTGAGCCTTAAGGCCACTATGGTTCACTCGGCTCTTTGCGTCTTCCAGCTTTGAGCATGGTGCGAAGAACATTGGTGCTATTTATCCATGTGTCTTAAATTTCAAATGCTTGGGCAAAATTTACCTTGTTAATCTCGTATGTTCCTGTGTACTTCCATTCTTCAGATTCCATTGTTTATGTAGCATTTAGCCAGACATCTACTTTTAGCTTGCACCGTATTCTTGACGTTAATTAGCTAAAACTATACTAATTTGCAAATGAAGCATATCATTGATAAGTATAGACTTGGAAGTTTTGGAACCTGTAGCAGAGTTGGAAGAGCAGAAAAATGTGGAAATGTTTCTTTTAACATCTGCTACCTATTGAAAGAGAATATGTCTAGTGCTGCTAACTCTATAACTTCTAATACACTTTTTCCTTCCAGATAAAAAATCTTGCTGCTGAGCTATGCCTTGATAGAGCTGTTGTTCTTGAATTACTTCGCAATCCTCCGCCAAGCCTTTTGTTGCTGAGTGATGCCTTACCCGATGAGCCTGTCCCCAGAATGATAGAGCCTGAAAGCAAACCCCAGGAGACGGTTCCCATAGAGATAAGTGATGTTGCAAGGCCTGAGGCTAAGGTGGATACGCCAGTCCATGTGATGCAAAATAGTTGGTCTGCTCAAAAGAGGATAAAGAAAGTCCAACTAGAAACCCTTGAACAAGTTTATAGACGATCAAAGCGGCCCACTGTGAGTCCCATTACTTCTCTATTTGTGTTTGATGCTTTTAAGCCTATGTTGGTAAAATTTCATATCTGAATAGAAAGCTTCTGCATATTGTTGCTTAACTCTTCACCTGAACAATGGGGCTTGGGTGTGGGAAATGGGAAAAAGATCCTGTTGACATATCAAATAGTCTGGGATGTAAAATATGCGTTATTGAGGCCAACAATGTTGAGTGGTGGCTCTTGTGACATTGGAGTTTGGGGATCAAGTTTAATCTAGGATAAGTGAATCTGCTTTCTTGCTCTCGTTGTCCAAATCTCAACACATCTATCCTCCCTATCTGTGTTTCCCAATATATCTTGTTTGTTGTTTTCATGTTTATCTTTTTACTGTTCTTTTCCTTATTTGTTCGGGATGAGGATGGATGTGATGAGAAAATTTAGACACACCTATTTCAGGTTATCTGTTTTGCTCTACTATCCTTGGAATTGGCATTTGATTAGAAATTGCCAATAACATTAAGGTGAATTGAGTGGTTGCTGCAAGCTGTAAACTAAACCCCACGAGATTCGACATAGTAAAATGGCAACCCATTGCAATCGGCAGCTCTTGTTCAATCAACTTAATACCTTTGTGCCCTTCTATTCATAGTTTAAATGCCTGCTAGTTCCCCTATCAATTAGGGATCACTTGGAACTTAAAATACTTGGATCACATAATTGAATTTAAAAAAAAAAAAAATGAGGCGCAGTTGATGTTGGATATAACTGAAGTAAGTTATGTATTACTATTATCAGGCACCAGATGACTAGTTTGACGTAGTTGGATCTTAGGGTTCTTCTCTTTTGCTTAAATTTGATGTTGTTTCTCTTCTCTATTCACAATTGCCTGAATTAGTATGTGGTAGTTTTTTTCTCTTCAACTTTGTGTGGTATGATTTCTTGATATAAGCTGGATACTGCTGATTTATTCAGAAAGCCTGGTCTGAGCTAGTAGGCACTGCTAAATCAGTCCAACATTGCACTTTTTATCCGACCCGTGACTCTCATAATGGTATCTCTGAACTGTACGATTGAGAATGGATATGTGGTTTGCTTGGTGATGTAGTTGCTTACAATTGCTAAGTGCTATACCTAGGATGAAAGAGAGAACATTGTTATCCTTATAATATCTCTGTTGTGGTGATGCAGAATGCCATGATTAGCAGCATCGTGCATGTGACAAATCTGCCTCGGAAAAGAGTTCTGAAATGGTTTGAAGACAGACGTTCTGAAGAAGGGGTTCCTGATCATCGACTTCCATACCAGCCATCATATAAATCTTAATAGTTCTATCCTTGTAAGTACCAGCAAAAACAACTAACTTTTGTATGTTAAACTGGTTTCTCATGCTATCAGATACTAGACTTGTTTCATGCCAACCATCAACTTCCTCTTGCTATTTATTTTTCAGTGCAGCTATAACAACAGCGCAAATTGCATTTCCCTCGGTAAAGAAAAGATGGTGATTATTAAAAAGAAATGAACATCTTTAGTTTGTGAGTTTTGTTGAATTAACTTTATCCTGATCATATTATTCTTAGCAGTAGGTGCAAGTTCTTAATACTTTAGAGAGGGATATGGATCTCTCGACTATTCCTTTTTCCTTTGGGATCCCTTGAGTCTGATATCTGAGAACTCTATGACTACATCTATTGGGCAAATCTGCTTCGTCAATACTAGTTTTGCAGAAACACCAGAAATCTGCATTGCCAGTTTGAAGCAAAAGAATTATGCCTACCTAACAATGGAAATTTGATTTCTCTTTGAAAGTTGGGGATATTTTGCTTTTTCAGATAATTAGGGAAAGGGGTTGGTCTCTCCATATAAAGAACTCCATCCATCACAGGTGAATATCAAGTCTCACTTATTCATACACATAATCAATTAAATTAATCTGGCCTGATGCATATCTTTTCACAACTTGAACTAAGACATTATTAGGCTATAACTATTAACTAATTAGCACAAGTCTTAATTCCAACAACTGAAGGAACCTTGCTTAGTCATTGCTTCTATATTATCATCAAACATATAGATAGATGTAGTATGAACAAACCTAAGGATTTTATTTTCTTCTTGATTTTCCTGCACCAAACAGTAGTAGAGACAGTAAACCTTATTTCATTCATTTGCAACTCAAGTTCATTTTGGAATTGCTACTTGGACAATGCTGCCAAATTATGAAAATTATTAGTACAAATTTTAGCGCCATCAGTTTATTCTTTGGATTCTTCCATATTGAATTTTAGTATTTAACACATGATGAACCAGGGCATTAGTTGGCATATTAAGTAAGAAAATCAATTTAGTTTTATTTCTCCTGGGTACACTTGACATATAATGTTCTTCAATTCTAATGTGATGCTGAACTTAACCTTGGGACATGCCATCAAATTAATATCTTCATCCGCATGTCAATATTTCATTGTAATTTCAATAGCTAATTAATTACCTATTGTGGATAGAGCTTTTACGAACTCCTGAATTTTTCGGTGTTGTATGTCTAAAATAAGTTTGCACATATTGTGCTATGGAAGTATGCCGGCTGTTATATTTAAGGCTGGAACCTTTGAATTTATGTAGGTTAGCAGATTCAAATCCCATCCTCATTACACGCACCAGTGTAAGTGAAAGCAGGACAAAACTAAGAGTTAGATGATAAACCACAATAAATTCTGAATTGTCACTAAGAATCAGATTAATAGATAAAAATAATACATTTAAAGCATTAACCCAAACAAAGAGGTCTGTTAAGTAATAGTAGTAGTAGTAGTAACGAAATCCTGGCCTTAATTAGTAACTGAATAATCTGAGCAGGTAATGAATAATAGATCCTTCAAGCATTTGAACTGCACTATTTTTGAAATTGTAACTATTATTTCAATGATTTGATATTAGTTCACATATACAAATGGGAAGGGCATATACCTAGGACTAATTGTAAAATAGTCGAGTGAATATAATATTGTCTACAATTTAAAGACAAAATGGAAGAAAGAAGATTCCCAAAAATCAAAACCTCCTCCGATCCCAGCAGCGTTTGGGAGCTCAAGGATCTTTGGCAGGCTTAGGCATATCATGAGAATCTACCATTACGGTCCTTCTCTTCGCTTTGTTTTGCTCTGCAATCCTTTCCTCTGATTTCCTTTTACTTGATTCAAACTTCATTCTTGAACTCTTCATATCTGTGATGCTTTGTGTTGGTTTTTGCATTGGTCTTGCAACTGTAGAGCTTTGTGTTGTTTTTTTGCTTTCGTCTTGCAACGGTAGAACTTTATGATGTCTTTTGATTTGGTCTTGTAATTACACTACAATTGCTCTGTTTCAGTAGCTGCTCTCCTACCTCAAACCTCCTCTTGATCATCTGTGGGGAACAATCTTGGTTTTTTTCTATATTGTTGATTTCCTTGTTCATCTTAATTAAACCTCCAGGAGATTTCTTGGTTGCCGATCCCGTGACATAACTCATGTTCTTGCTTTCTGTTTTATTTTTTTTTGATAAGGTAAATTGTATTAATCAAAAGGGAGAAAACTCCTGTATATCAAGAAGTATACCAAAAAGTAGAGAATTTACATCAAAACTTGCTTTCTCTTCTATGGTCTTTTCTTTATCACCATCGACATGCTTGTGTTGAACCTTGTCGTTAATGTACTCAATACAGTGGATTTTGTCGTACTGACATTGTAGTTCCTTTATCACCCAATAATATGGCGTGTTTTTTGATCAGGTTCTTGAAACCTAGAAACTCTTCTCCGCGGAGATCATCAACAGAGAACTCAGCACCACCACCACCACCACTACTGTTGGTTTCTTCATCTTCTACACCACTAACATTGTCGATTACTTCATCTTCTTCATCACCGTTTATTCTTCTTCTGCTTCTGCTTCTTCTATATAATGCACTGTCGATTTCTTCATCACCAACAGTGTCGATTCCTTCAACGACCCTAGTTTTCCCGGATCCAGCAACATCATCGATATTTCATTTTTGTGCTTTTAAACTTTGTAGGGTGCTTCCATGCACTAACGAGTATAGCTGCTTTAATCATCTTAAATATATGTGGCTTCTTCTCTATGGCAAATTGGTTTAGAAACAGTGCTTCTAAATCCATGCCTAAAGTCATATGTAAATGGTTGTAAGAAAAAAGTAAGAAACAAAGGGTGTGTTTGGTATGAATGGAAACATTTTTCGGAAAATATTTTTCAATTTTTCCATGTTTGGTTGGCTTAAATGGTTTGGAAACATTTTCCTTAAGAACTCATTGGAGGAGAATGTTTTCCCTTCTCTTTGGAGAATGTTTTCCTTATCAAGAGAAGGGAAAACATTTTCCAAAACTCCTTCTCAACCTTTTCCCCCCTATTCCCCCACCTTCCCCACCCAATTCCCACCTTCACCAATCCACCCCACTCCCACACCAACCCACCTAACCCCATCCCATGCCTACCCACTCCACCCCCTTTCCAAAAAGGCTTTTTTTTCAAATTTTAGTTTTCCTTTTCCGTTATCACCCACCCTACTATACCCAACAAAAAAATTATTTTTTTTGTAATTTTAAATTTCTGTTTTTTCGTTTTTCTGCACAATCCACCCCACCCTCACTGCCCCCACCCCCCCACGCCCAGATTTTTTTTTATATATGTCGGTTTTAGTTTTTTTCAATTTTCTCATATTCTTAGATTTTTATTACGTTATGTGGTTTTGGTCGCCTCAGGTATTGTATATTTTATACTATTTATCTTTTATCTGTCCTTTTTTTTTCTCCCATCTCTCCTTCCTTGCTTCCCTCTTCTTCTTCTGACCTTCCTTAGCCGAGGGTCTATTGGAAGCAGCCTCTCTACCTGCATTAGATAGGGGTAAGGTATGCGTACATACTATCCTTCCCAGACCCCACATGTTGGGATCAAACTGGGTTTGTTATTAATATTAGTTTTTTTCAATTTTCGATTTACAGGTTCGAAATTTTACAAAGTTATGAATTTAGAGGTTTATGTGTTTGGAAGTTTACGAATTTAGAAATTATAAAGTTTACGAATTCGAAATTTCGCGGTTTCAAAAGTTTAGCTTTTCAGAAGTTTATGAAATTTGTGGGTGCAGAAGGTTATTGGTTCGAAAGTTTAGGCTTCATTTTTATTATATCTAAATTATTTATGAATACTCTTGAGAAGCCATTTTCCTTAATTTGCGTACCAAACACCGGAAAATGAATAAGATTATTACTACTTGTTTTTCAAGAAAATATTTTCTTGAAAAATATTTTCCGTTATACCAAGCACACCCAAAGAGAATAAAGTCGGGGGCTTGAGTTGTTGAATGTGTTACAGTTAGGTCATTGTGGACTTTTGAAGGGTTATTTATCTATCCGGGGATCAAAAACACTATAAAATCCTTAGATAACAGAATACTACATCTAATCATTAAATTCTGCCAGGTTATGTGTTTACCGTGTCGTTGAGGACTTGCCCGAGATGTGCCAAAGTATTAAACTGCTCCTTTTTATAACTTTCTTCACTCCAAGATCATACCACGACTTAAGCTGGTTATCTTTTACAGAATCCTATTTAAACACATAGCAATTACAATAAATATGTAGATTCAACTGGAAATCCAAAAGTTGAATGCATTCAAAAATATGAACAAATTGTATAAACTAACCTTTTTGAAACTATATCGTACCAAAGTGTAACCACTTATTGAATTCTTCCAAAAAGTCAAGATCAACATCGTCGCCAATAACCCCAGTAAATTGATGCTTGATGAGGAAAATTGGAGGTCTAACATAAGTGCAACCCCCAGAACTGTAAAAGGGGAGAAAGGGAGATCTGGCATGCTTTCCAGGCTGTCTTATTCTTCATTGATGCACATGGGTTGTTTCTCGCCGAACTTAACAATCTGGTAGAAGTTTTCTGGTAGCTCAAAATCATTAAGTGTTACTTCCCTTTTTTCAGATATGGAGTCATTGTCTGAATTACCTACATTAATGTAGTCGACTGGTTCACCTTCAAAATTTAAAAGAAAAGAATAAGAAGACATGTTGCATCACCTCTTTATGAAAATTGAAACTTATATTAAACCTGTTTTTTTTCCTACAATTATAATGCAATGTATAATACCACTGAAATCTTCACAGCAATTGTCTCGTTGTTATATAACGTTTTCTTGTTGAATGGGAGATTGCATTTTTGTCTCATTCTCCTCATTTAAATGGTCTCCTAGAATATTTATTGTAGCTTTCTGTTTTGGAAATTCTGCATGCATAGTTTCCTTCTCTATTACAATAAATATATATAACTTAATAAAATTGTAGATAATTTGTAGTAAATATTAACATCACTGTATATAAATTATAGTTTAATTGTTGAAATGTTGTCCTGCAGCTCATAAGCAAAATGTATTGTGAAATATGATGACAACATGTACTAAATCATACCTGCATTCTCTTCATCAAATGCCCCTTCAAATTGGGAAGATAAATAAACACCTACAAGAATATTCTCCTCAATTTGTATGTCATTCATGTGCCATGTATTTAAGAAAACCATTGAAAATATAGTGTAGATTAGTTGTTGGTAATTTAGGCTATATGTAAATATATTGTAGATGTCTGTTTTACTGCTGCTGGCATGCACTGGTTTAGCACTACTGTCCGGATGTGTTGATTGTTATTTTCTTTGAAGTGTTCATCATTTTTCGTAGAACTACAACTAAATTGTAGGCATTTAATTTGTTAGGCTATGTACTTTATGAATGATAATAAAAACTTAGACATGGTAAAAATTGTTGTCTAAAATGAATATATTTCAAATGAAACTTTAGCATCAATGTTATCTTTTTGACTGTTTATCGCTTGTAAAACAACATTGATTGAATCATTGAGTAACAGTCGAATGCTATCTAGTTCTTCAAAAATCTCTTTCTTGAAAGTTCCAAGATCTGAACCCCCTTACATATTAAAATAGAAAGAGTTAACAAAATAATTTGGATAACATAAATTAAAGAAACCATCTAGGATTATGTATAGATGTTACCTTATCAACATTTTTTCTTAATTTTTTATTTGTTTCACAATATCTTTCTTGTCATCTATTCTAATTGCCTGCTTATGTCCGGATGGAGATGGAGCATCTATCGAATGCTCGGACTTTGTTTCAACTTCTTCAAGGATGTATTCAACTTTATCTGGCAAATTCATTCTTGAAAGCTCTTCTGGTGCTTCAATTATGTTAATGAACTGAGTGAAAAAAAAAAAAGAAATGTGAGAGACTTAGTCATAATATGTATAAAATGTGTAGATAATTTGTATTAGATTGTCTGTGCAGAAGTGAAAACCATTTACCTTGATCCATGATGGTTTGATCATTCTATCTTTCAATGCAGATAACCAAATCTTGTCCTTACTAGCTGTCCAACTAAGTATGCGGGAGATCGAATTAGTAATCCTTATAGCTATATCAGTGTTGACGGTAGAGCAACACTCATACAACCATATTTGCATAGCTAGTGCAAAAGTCTCGAATGACATAAAAATGCACAGAAGAGTTGAGCTTGTGCTTAACGGATTGAATCAATTGTGTATAAGATTCACTACCCCGTGCGTAGTTCGCGTATTGCCCCGAGTCCACCAAGTAAAACCTAAAATGGTCTATCAAACCTAAATTATCTTTGTCTGAAGGACAGAGGAAGAATTCTATCAGATAGAGAATACACAGTTTGACTGCATCCTCGTCGTTCACCCAATCACACTGGTCATACTTTCTAATTTTTTTCTCTAAATATAAATTTACCAGTACATTTGTAGATTCAGTGTAATCAATTGTTATATATGTTTATTAATGCTGAAACTTAATTGTTTGCAATGTATTAATGTTTTTCTGATTGTAGATAAATTGTAGTATAAATGTAGTTATTTTGTTTTCTGGTTTTGAAACAAGTTTTATTAACTTTCTGTTTCTTTTGTTGCTGAATCGATCATTTTTTGCATCACCTGATGTTGATTATGAGATCATTAGGTTCCAGATATTATTCGACCCTACTATTCCTGGCTAAATCAAGGATTTACTGTCTGAAAATGGGTTAAAGCTATTTAAGAAGACATGTTTTGGGTATTTTCTTTCCTTGCCCAAAATATATACGCAAAATCAAGCAATTCACCTTCTCACGAGGTATGAATTGAACGTATCTGGTTCTGACCTTTTTACAGCAGAGATAAAGTGTGAGAGGCTGAATTTTGGTTTGAGAGAGTTTACCCTGATTAGTGGCCTTAGATGTTTTACGGAATTTACAGACTTTAGTTACACAACTAAGTATGAAAGTAAAATAATGAGAAGTTATTTTTCGAACAAGGAAAAATTGAGAAGTCGTACTTGAAACAAATTGTAACCAGCCGTAGTTGGATGAACGACGAGAATGCAGTCAAGCTGTGTATTCTCTATCTGATAGAATTCTTCCTCTGTCCTTCAGACAAAGATAATTTAGGTTTGATAGACCATTTTAGGTTCTACTTGGTGGACTCGGGGCAGTATGAGAACTACGCATGGGGTAGTGAATCTTATACACAATTGCTTAAATTCGTTAGGCACAAGCTCAACACTTCTATGCATTTTTATGTCATTCGAGGCTTTGCACTAACTATTCAAATATGGTTGTATGAGTGTTGCTCTACCGTCAACACTGATATAGCTATAAGGGTTGCTAATTCGATCCCCCGCATACTTAGCTGGACAGCTAGTAAGGATAAGATATGGTTATCTGCATTGGAAGATAGAATGATCAAACCATCATGGATCAAGGTAAATGATTTTCACTTCCGCGCAAACAATCTAATACAAATCATCTACACATTTTATACATATTATGACTAATCTCTCACATTTCTTTTTTGTTTTCACTCAGTTCACCAACATAATTGAAGCACCAGAAGAGCTTTCAAGAATGAATTTGCCAGATAAAGTTGAATACATCTTTGAAGAAGTTGAAATAAAGTCCGAGCATCCGATAAATGCTCCATCTCCATCCGGACATAAGAAGGCAATTGGAATAGATGACAAGAAAGATATTGTGAAACAACTAAAAATTTAAGAAAAGATGTTGATAAGGTAACTTTCTATACATAATCCTAGATGGTTTCTTTAATTTATGTTATGCAAATTATTTCGTTAACTCTTTCTATTTTAATATGTAGGTGGTTTCAGATCTTGGAACTTTCAAGAAAGAGGTTTTTGAAGAACTAGGTAGCATTCAGCTGCTACTCAATGATTCAATCAAGGTTATTTTACAGGCGATAAACAGACAAAACGATAACATTGATGCTAAGGTTTCATTTGAAATATATTCATTTTAGACAATAATTTTTATCATGTCTAAGTTTCTATTATCATTCATAAAGTATATAGCCTAACAAATTAAATGTCTGCAATTTACTGGCATTTCTACGAAAAATAATGATCACTTCAAAGAAAAAAATAATCAACACATTCCCGACAGTAGTGCATGCCAGCAGCAGTAAAACATCCATCTACATATAGCCTAAATTACCAACAACTAATCTACATTATATTTCCAATAGTTTTCTTAAATACAGAGCACATGAATGACATACAAATTGAGGAGAATATTCCTGTAGGTGTTGATTTATCTTCCCAATTTGAAGGGGCATTTGATGAAGAGAATACAAGTATGATTTAGTATATGTTGTCATCAACATTGTCGAATCTGTCGTCAACAAGTTTGATGTTATGATCCCCCTCTACTTGTCATGCACCGGCTTCTATGGAAAGCATCTAGACATCAACTTCAAGAACATAAATGCATACATTGAAAAAGGTGTTACTGACCCTCTTGACATTCAGTGGTTGGTCGGTGATACCCCAGTAAAAGAGGTATCACTGTATGAAAACGTTTATTTTCCTTCTATCTATTTAACATATTTTATTTTACACTGAGTGCTAAATCTTTTCTCTAATTTCTTTTTTGCAGTGACTGTGGTGTATACGTTGCGGCATTTGCAGAATATGCCAGCATTGGAGAGCTAGCAGTTTCAAAGGAAGACCTTTCTGATATTGATCAACATCGTAGACATTGTGGAGCGCTGCTTTGGGATTATGCTAGGAAAAAGCAAGAGCTTGGTGCAATAAGTGAGAGCGAAGGGACTGGTAGATTAGCAAGAAGAAAAGGTGCATCAGTTGTGAACGAGAGAACACAAATCCGGAAGAAGAAGAAGAAGAAGAATTAGTTGCCCTTTTCTGTAAAAAATTATAGTTAAATTGTTTAGCTGTAGCTGTTTTGTAGTAAAGTTGTAGACAAATTGTTAACTAATAACAAGTCAGTTGAAGTTTATTTGTAGCAGATTTGGGCTATAATTGTTTTACCTTTTGTTTTATTATTTTTTCCAGGATACTACTACTTAGAATAGAAAATATCTGTTATTTTTTATTTATTTATTGAAAGTTGTTAGTACTTGATCTCGTTATTGTTAGCATATAATTTCTTTGCAACTTAACTATAATTATGTATACTACTAATATACAAAAAAAATACATAATCCGTTCAATTTTAAGCAGTGTTATGAAAGGCTGAAATAAATATACTCAGTAACTAAACAAAACAAATACAAACCAATTGCATTATCAGTTGAAAATATTTCATCATTTGAGACAATCTTTATTCAATTTATCAACACAATTACACCTCAACTATAATTCTCCAGAACACCTCAACACAATTTATCAAAAAATCTTGTGACTTGATCAATTTTTATTTCCTCTTGGCAGCATTCTTACAAGATCTTTTGTTATGCCCTTCTAGTCCACAGTTACCGCATGAAACCTTGTACTTCTTTGCATTTACTTCATCACATGATTTGTATCTTTGTTTTTGAGGTCTTCTTGGCTGTCTTTTCCCAGTAGGTGGCATTACGACTCTTCAGCTATATGTTGTGGCACATTTTATTTGCTTTCTTCAGGTAGCAGGTCTACTGGTATTTCATAAGTATGCAAAAGTCTCTCCCTCGTAGGAGAACAATAGTTTTCATAAGACTCATTCTTGTGCCTCAAATTCGCTAAAGCACGTGCACAAGGAAATTCATCAAGCTGGAATTGTCCACAACTACATCTCTTGTTTTGAAGAAAAATAATAAATCACTTCACACCATCTATCACTGTATGGATGTGATCTGTTGAAGCCTTCACCTACAATTTTATTACAAACACACAACAAGTTGTCAGCAACATATACAAAATAACTACAATTATACAATATTTTATCTACAATTAACGGTCTATATTTAGTTTGTTGGAATCATTGATATGATGTTACTGGATATAGCTTACCCTTATCTCTGCGATAATGTCTTGTTGTCCTTTAACTCATTGTTGTATTTTTTCCCAAGGTATGTGAATGTACCATTTTCTTTCAATAATTTTTCATTAGTCCAACATTCAAGAAGAGTCCTCATGTACTCGAATAGTTCTACTACGGCCAGCTCTCTTGCATCTTTTGTTACCGCATTTAATGACTCTGCAACGTTTGATGTCATCGTCCACATTCTGTTCACCGCAGCATGTACTTGAGACCGTCCGTGATAGCCAATATCGTATAGATATGCCTTAACACGTGTGTCAATCTCTTCAATCTTTGACATTCTTTCATTAAATTCATCAAGCGTGTATGATCGTGCCGTGACAAAGTACAATTTGCTTAATCTTAGATGACCCTTCTTGAACGTTGACCTTAAATTTGTCCAAATATGCCACATGCAAGCCTAATGTGTCATGCCGGTATAAACCATAGATGTTGCCTTTAAGATACACTCATTCTGATTCGAAACAACACACATATTTGGTTTTTCATCATACACATGTTTGAATTGCTCAAAAAACTGCTTCCATGATGCATCATTTTCTGAATCAACAACAACGTATGCCAGTGGTAATATGCTACTTATCACAGATGGCAAAAAAAAAAATCAATTTTCATAATAAAACTTGAGAAGATAAAAAATACATACTAAAAAACAAATTTACAATAATATTCTACAATACATGTTGCATCCATTGTGCTAGTTGTTAGCATTATTTCCCTATATGTCGACTTCAAGAAGGTGCCATCAACTACTACAACTGGCCTATAATACTCCCAACCCTTGATGGACGTACTAAGCGCAACAAATGCGTACAAGAAACAATCATCTTCAGTCTTCTGCAATTTAACTACCGACCCCGGATAAGTCTTCTCCAGAATATACAAATAACTTGGCAGGCGACTGTAGGAATCAACAGGAGGACCTCTCAAAAATTCCAAAGCCTTTTCCTTTGCTCTCCAAGCTTGCATGTATGTTAAGTTCACACCATGTTACGATAACATATCAGTTTATATGTCTTTTGGTTTGTAAATTGTCTTAGGATCCGCATATTTTGGTATAACCATGCTACCAACTACCATGACAGTAGGTTTGCATTGTATGTATGTATTGTCCATCAAAGAGCATGTGTGCAAGCTGTTGAACTTTCGAACCTTGAACAATGCTGATTCGTTTATGCTGGTGGACTTGAAGTACCATGTACAATTGTCCCCAACACATACCAGGCAGTAGCTACAGAATAAAAATAATTTAAAGAATGTTATGGAAAATGTAGCTACAAAATAATAGGTTGTTTAAGCATAAAAATCTTATATTAAATAATTTATATACAAAAAAACTAAAAATTATATACAATTTGTATAGTACAAACTATACAAAAAAGTACAAAAAACTACAAATTAAAGAAAAATATGATTTGACAATTGAACTGTTCCTACCTTCTTGCGCTAGACCTTTTCACCCTAAATTGGAACTTATTCATGACATAATAGTGCTTCATTGCATCGAAAGTTGTTTGCTTGTTTTTGTAGACTTGGCCTACTTCAATAACATTTGGCGTATGTTCTGCTATGATGATACTCTCATATTCCACTATCGCCGGAGATGTTGGCCTATCAATCAACTTCAGTGTTCCAGATGAACATGCATTCAATTAAAGCTAACTACAATTCAGACATACATTGTAGATATTTGTAGCAAAATTGTAGAACACGTGAAACTGAATACTTCAATAGTCATAACAGTTGAACTATACTTGTTATGTAGTATCATTGTAGATATGTTGCAAAAAAAATTATAGAACACATGAAATATAAAAAAACATCACCGCTAAAATAACAGAGCTGCAATTGTGCTCGAATTAGAGATACTACATTCCAAATCGAAATCACGCACTGTTATACATAGCCGATACATTTCTAAGCTTTTGTTTTACTTTTTCATCTTCATGTATACTCGAACTCCCATATCATTCCGAATTTTCATTGGAGGACAATATTATGTATTTGTTTTCGATTATTTTTTCAGATGTGTCGATTATTAGATGCTCTGCAATTGCAGAATTCAATTGACTATAATTTGAATCATCGCTGCCTACAATTCCATCAACATTAAAATCTCTGTATCTCCCAATGCTATCCCAATGACCATTTAACTGAAGCATAATAGCTATTTTTGATATTATGTCGCGGAATTCAATACAATTGTAGATAATTGTTTGCAATTGTTTTTTCAAAACCTTCGATTATGGTTGTGAAACCAGAGGAGACAGAGAAAACCAGAGAATTGGCGATGATAATCTGAGAAAATCAGCGTAATAGCAGGCTTAATTAAATTGTGATGATTGCGTCGCAAAAATCTCGGAAGAATCCTACGCGATCCCAAAATCCCGTGTCTAAAAAAGGAAGGCTACTGCAGAAAGGATTCTAGTTTAAATAAATATATATATTTTGTAAACAAAATTTGTTTAGGCTGGATAATTAACTAAAAGTGAACATTTTTAATAATAAAGTTTCAAATAATGTACAAAAATAAATAAAATCCTTTTTAATTTCCTCAATGGGTTTTGCCCATCTATATAACCAGTAATTTGGAAATTTTGAATCAATAAAAGAAATGGTATTTTTCTAGAATCTGACCAAACCAAGCGTGTAACTTTTCCTTTTAATGTTAAATCTAAGATATGGATCATAATAAAATGTATACATAGAGTCATAAAATGGTCAAATCACGTCAAGACTTATAAATTAAAATCAATAATTATGTAAAATGAGAAAGGAAAGATCCCATAGTTATCTATTGACATCTGCCAAATTAAAATCAAAACGGAATAAAGCTTATGAGTCCTATAGTATAAGAAAAGCACAAATTTGTGACGAAATATTTATGATGGACAAGTACCTCAAAAATTTGTAACGGATTTTTGACGATCTTATGACATTCATCAATGTGAATGGAATTTGTACCGAACACGATGATCTGTCATTATTTAGCTACAAATTTGTTACGGGAATGATGGACCTTTATGAACCTTTACAGAGAGTTTTAACTAGGTAGACGAACGATCACTATGGGGAAATTTTTGCAATTGGTAAACAAAAATTAGATTAAAATTTAGCTATTTTTTTATGTGTAAAATAAAATCTGAACAAAACACTTTTGAAAATCTGAAAAAATTTAGCATAATATGCCGGAGCTCGAATGTTTTACATATGAGAATGTGCTAGAGTTCTAACATAATATGCTGAAAGTATATACGTATGAGTTTCATAATTCAACATATTATGCTGCAATTTTTTGTGTTTCCGCTAGGATACTATTTTTGTCCAAATTTTATCTCTGCCTTAAATAGTGTCTACTTTTTAATAACTTTATAAATATTAACTATTTTTGAATAACCACCCGTAAAAATGGCTATGCAATGTCGTTTTGACTTATTTATCATATATCTATATCTATATATATCTATACTATATTAAAAGTACGAAGGCCCTTAGCAAAATATTGTTTACCTTTTCTACCCTTTAAAAATAAATATTATATTGGTCAAAATTGTAATTTAAATTATTTTCCTAATATCTAGGACAAGAAAATCTACTAAAAGTTTGATTATTATATCTTTCTTTATGGTAGTTCCCCCGCTACCACACGAGCCGGTGTACTCTTATCGCTAACCCTGAGAGAGGCTATACTCTAACAGCCAACCGACTCATTATCCCCTGCCGCAAGGATTAATAAATAGCAATGTATCAGGGGCTGAGCGTACCTTCCGCTCAGGAACAAGAAATGGAGCTATTAAGTTAAGGTGTCGCTTTCCTTTTTCTAGCTTTTCTTTGGGTTCCCTATAAGAAATCCTAATATTTAGGTTAAAGTTAATTAAATCTTACCAAAAAATCCAACTATTTAGATATTGGAAATAACGTGATGGATAGGTGGTGGAAGATACTATTTTTTTAACTTTTTTTTCTTTTTACAATTAATATTCTTTTGGTAAGTAAAAGAATTTTATTTACCAAGTAATATTTACAAAATATAAAAAGACTCTCTTTAGCTATAACTACAAATCTACCATACTATATGCAAACAAACTAAATTGTACAATTAATGTTATTCTTATCTTTTAACAATATATTATAGCAAGTAAAAAAACTAATTTTGGGAGAAAAAAGGAACAATAAAAAGCTGAGAGCCCCTAATTGTACTTTAATTCGATGGTAACATATGTTTTTGTAAAATCTTGTATCATTTTCAAGTACTTCGGCGCGACATTTTTATTTGTTAGTGGCTTGCAATTCACTTGAAAACTTATCTACTTTTTATTGAGTTAGTTAAATTGAATAAATATTTTTTAGAAACTTAAATGTTTTTCTTAATTTTTAATTTATAACTCAAAGTATATTGTTAATAATATTTAATTGATATTCAAAATTTTGCGCTCGTTAATTCTAAGTACAAATATATTCTAAATGAATTATCATTAATTATTTTTTCTTTTAAAATATTTATTCTAAATGAGTTGTCCTTCATTATTATTCTTTTTCGATTTTATTCCGGCAAAGGACAACTCCCTATATTCTTCATATTGTAAGTTATTTCGCAAAATATTAACTCAACATTAGTCAATTTTTAAAATTTACATTTTCATTATTAATATTTAGGAGGTACATGGCCAATCTTTTCATTCTCAAATTAAAAGACCAAAAGATTCAATCTAAGAATCGTGAAAAAAAATATTTTCGTATTTTGTTTTAGTATTATCACAGAAATAAAAATAAATTTCATAAGATATTTCCACATAAATCTTCATAGATCACAATAAGGTATTTGAAAACTTCAATTGCGCATGATTCCATCATCTATTTACCTAACCAAATACAAAAATATCTATTATTTAAAAAAAAAAAAATCTTTAACTTTTATTTTATAATTTTATATAAATATCTAATAATATTTACATAATTTTCAAAAATATTTATATTTATTAATATGGGTACACGCGCAAAACGCGTACACTAAGACTAGTATATATAAAAAACAAGAATAATTACTCATTAAAATTATTAACCCAATTATATAAAATGACCGAGAAAATAAAACCTTATGACATACGTAATATTGTCTATTAAGGTAAGTATCAAGCGCAACTTATAAGTTTCCTCCGATCTATATACTTATGAGATATCTTTGTGTTACCATTAAGAGTCGGTGGTGGATTTCCTTTCCTCATCATTAGAGGTCTCGGGCTCGAACCCTCAAAATACAAATATCTTGACGGAAAATACTTTCATCTTTAATAGACAAATTCGAATTAATGGGCTAGTTACTAGTTAGAGGGTGACCGACCTATCGGATCGGAGGCATCCGAGAGTATTATGTAAAAAGGTTTAAGGAAGATCCTATCCTAAAGGAGAACGGTATTTAATACAAATCCAAAAAAAATATCTTTATGAGATAAAACCTTGCGCACCACAAGTGCAAACAATACAATATCTTGTAAGTACGCCTTTAGATGGTATCGTATGTAAAAACAACTAGGTATGGTGCTATTTCTTCAGCCCCTCGCCTGGGTGGATTCTTCTGTATATAAATGTCACTTTGTGCCACATCGACAAAAAAAAGAGATAAAGCCACTTTGTCATAAGGCCCTTCATCAACTTATACTGCATACTTATGCTATGTACACTAACATTAATGAATATATTTTGACACTATTAACATGGTTTAACAAGTTGTAGTATGTTATTTATTTTATAAGTTATTAATCCACATTAATTTACTATGAATATTATACGTAATTGACTTTTAAGTAGTTTCATATTGAAAATTCATTCTACGTTACAAAGATTTCGGTTGATAGCATGAACACGTGTAATCTTTTCTATATACCGATGTAACATTTGATTAGTTGTATAAAACTATGCATAACTAATGAAGCATTTAGTTACTGATATTATGCTCCTCATATTAACACTCGTATAAGTTATGCATGAATCTATATATATTTTATACTGGATATAATAAAAATATGTATATTAGTAATGTATAAATAAAAATAATTAAAGTAAAAATTGCCCTTGAGTTAGGTAATTCTTTGCATAGCAACTCTGTTTATTGTGATCAATACTTCCTTGTAACAATATTGACATGATTATTGTAACTATTATAACAACTCTGTATTATTCACCAAATAATCCTTGCATTATAATTTCTCCAAAGATAAAACTTAAATTCTTAAGTTGAGAAATATCTATTGTGGGCAAAACAGTAAAAGCAAGTTTGGCTCGAAAGTCCTGAAACCAATAGCACTTTTATTTTAGCCAGCAAATAGGTGGTCCCAATCCATCGTACCTAATTCAATCAATTAATCCAAACCCTTAATCATATCCGAATCCAAAGGCTAATATTCCTCCACGATACTTACATATCAACCTTTGATTAAGCCAAGACTTTGTGGCTCCAAAACTATCCACGATTACCCCTTTATATCCGTCCGATCTAAACTGATCCAACGGTCTTTGTTCCATCAACTTGCTTCCTCACTCCCCACTCTTCTTTGCTTTAGTACTGTAACATTCATGTCCCGCTATTTTTTTTTCTCTCGACAGTGTCAGATAAATATCTGACTATTCATAATCCCCTTTATTTCTTCAGACTATCTAAACTCTGTAACTTGTTTTTAATTTACATTTTTGTCTTTGAAAATGCAAGAACAAGCGACCAGTTCCATTGCTGCTAGTTCTATACCGTCAAGTAGTGAGAGATCTTCTAGCTCTGCTCTCCATCTTGAAGTCAAAGAAGGTTCAATTCTTCCCCTCTTATTTTCCTTCTTTTTTAATTCAAAATTCAATCTATTTCCTGTTTCTGAAATTTCTTGCTGATAAAGCATTAAAATTTGGAGTTCCTGAGGTGGGTTTTGCGAGAAATGTGTGATTTTGGATTTTGGCTGTCATTTATTTTCGAGAAAGGTTGGTTCTTGGGGAGGAATAATGTTGAAGTGAAGTGTTTCTGAAGTCAAAGAAGGTTCATTTTTTCGCATTTACTCATCCAACTCAATTTTTGAAGACTGAAGTGTTGAACTTGCACTTATGATATATTTTTGGGAGGAAAACCCAGCTTTTTGAGTTAATTTTGGTGTTTTTAAGGTGGGTTTTAGAAGAATGTGAGATTTTGGATTGTGGGTAAGGTCGAGATTTTGAGAAAGTTTGGTTATTGGGGATGAAAGAATGTTACAGTAAATTTTTTTTTTTTTTTTTTTTAGGTTGTTTAGTGTTTGTGAAGGTATGGAGAGTGATGATGAGATCAGAAGAGTGCCGGAGATGGGCGGAGAAGCCACCGGAACCACCTCAGCTTCTGGTAGAGATGGCACTTCTGCCACCGGTCAAGCTCAGCCGTCAGCTGGGACTCAAAGGAAGAGAGGAAGAAGTCCAGCTGACAAAGAAAACAAGAGGCTAAAAAGGTAAAAACGAAAAATGGTTCTTTTTTAATCCTTTTATCCAACCATGTCATGCCACGTAGGTATGTCTGGCTTGTCATTTCTGAACCCACTTGACGTGTCGCTGTTATGGGCTTCCATACCCACACCTATCTCTTTCAATTTTTTCTGATATATGGCATGTTGCATGTTGGTTACAATTTCAAATTTTTTTGAAGTGTAAGTGTATTTTAGTACTTTTGGTTAATCTCGTATTTTTATGTGGGCAATGTTGGGTGAGACAAGGTTGCTGAGAAATAGAGTGTCAGCACAACAAGCAAGGGAGAGGAAGAAGGCATACTTGATAGATCTAGAAGCAAGGGTGAAAGAATTGGAAACAAAGAATGCAGAACTTGAAGAGAGGTTATCCACTTTGCAAAATGAGAATCAGATGCTTAGACATGTAAATTTTCTTGTTACTCTTACTACTTGTTGCTTCCTTTTAATTGCTTGCTATGCCATTTTCAGCTTTTCACCAACCAACAATATCATTCTCTAGTTAAGTACTATACCATCATTTCATTCCTTAAAAGCTTGAGTTATATTGACATATCATGTGGATCTGCTTTTCTATCTTTTGCTCATTTTAAATGTATTTTTGTGTATTCATTTTGTTTAAAGCAGTGTTAGTGCCAAACTATCAGTACTAGTAAATGTAGCCTGTAATAGGTAGGAATTAGAAAGATTAAACTCTTAACTGTGCAGCAATGATAGATCTTGAGCCATTCTTATAAGGTTAAGTAGCCTTTCCTGTAGAATAAATATTATTCTTGAGACTAGTTTGGTTATGAGCGGGTTTACGTTAATAATAGGATTATCTAAAAGCAGCTGCTAAGTTGATGATTTTGGGGGGGGGGGGGGAAA